>JAKSZP010003162.1:0-62696 GCA_022478985.1 Massospora cicadina | reverse complement strand
AAACGGACAATTTACGTTTTAAATGATAATGGTTCAATTCGCTTGGTTGGAGAGCAAGGGTTCGAGTCCCACTCCAACTATGAAATTTTGACTTCAGGTTCTTAAGGCTTCAATCAATTACTCAAGTGAAGGCACTTTCAGTGTATTTTACCAAAATGGACAGAAGCGTCTTTTTATTGGAGCGTCAAGGCTTAGGCACATTTCCGCAGAACCCAATTTCCCCAGTTCATTTTAAATATGTTTTTGCGATCAACACTCCTTGTTGATAGACTTTCCTAATAAAAACACCCATTATTTTACGTTTTTTCAAATGGTTCCTTGGGAAAACTTGGTGGTGGACCTCTTTGGGGAGGTCTCTAACCAGGTGGGCCACTACCTTATCTTGCAATTTACCAAAATCCCAAGGGCACCTGTGGGCCACCCAGGTCCCCTCCAGATCGAGGCACCCAAAGCCCCTGACGTCAAGCCACACTTGATTATGGACGCCCCTCTGGGGTCCACTCAAGCGGTGATGTTCCTTAATTACCTGGTATTTTATGTTGCTCTTTACAAACTTGCCTGGGGTACCCTTTGCACTGGCACCACTCAAGGTGCCTTCCTACCCATTCTTTTAACGGCTAGTTCCCTAGCAATGTGGGTTTGCATCCCACATCACCTTGCTGGGAATGAGAGAGTTACAGACACTCTCCTAACAAGAGCTGGAAGATTAGCCTTGAGCACTTGCCAATGGGCTTTGTCAAGAACACAAGACATATGGGCCAGTAGAGAACAAGGGATACTGAATGGGAGTTGCCAAAATTATGCCCGCTATTTAAGCCATCAGCAGAAGATACTAATGGGAAGCGCCAGAAACAAGATAGTTGTGCAAGGAGCAAATGGCATCCTGCTATTTGATGACTATGAGCTTCTCAGAAGCTGAAGCAGAAGGAGCAATGGAACCTGGGAGAGGCTGGAAGCTTTGTGGCCCAACTAGAAGAACTTGGCTGGCAAAGTGAAGAACATAAGCGGTGGTATCCCAATCTAGGATGTTCTTAAGATCAGAGGGATTCAGTGCTAGGGATAAAGCCTCAGTGACTTGGGCCCTCAATTCTGCGTAGGGTAGCTCAAAGTGAATACTATTACCAATGGTAAGCTTGTTAGCCAGAACAGCAGGTTTGTAATATTGTCTGAGTCAGAAGAGGAACTCAGGAAGCATGTCCGACCCATCAAGAAACAAACAATCAAGAGCAAACAGCATAATCTCTGTAGCATCTATGATGATGGTTGGTGCATCAGCAAAAGGAGCCGAATCCAGGAGAGTTTTGAAATCCAACTCTGAAGTCAATGACAGAGGGAGAATCAGCTGTTAGTTGTTCAAAATGATCGCTAGCCTGATTTTAAAGGGTTGGTACCATTTCCAGTAGCTCCACGGAAGGACTAGCTGCTGGTGCCAGACTAGGCGTATGAGTTCTGGAAGGACCATAGAAAAGGTTCCATCATGGAGACCAACTCATCCGCTGGAAGAGCTGAAGATCCTGATCAGACAAACTGTTGAGTAGCTGTTAATACTGAGACTCAGAATTTGACATATAAGCTGGATGAGAAGGGGGATGTCAGAATTATATGGAAGTTGACATTATGCACTCTACAATCTATTAAGCTCCAATTTCAGAGAAATTAATCTCAAAATTAATGGGATAAGCTTTCCAGAGAAGAATTAAGAATGATATGTGCCAAGAGGTTATGAGAAGAAAACAACAAGGGCAAACATAAATAAGAATTCTTAATTGGGATGCAAAACAAACATCTAACAAGAGTCTCCTGTCTAGGATGAGGAGTAAATCAGGAAATCAAGGATGCTGGACCAAAAATCCTGAATATGACAGCAGGTCATATGCCCTGATGGGGGGAAAACCGGATCACAGGACTAATATCATCACAAGTAAATCAATCAGCCTAGCATGACAGTAGATCATGGGGACTGCGCTCTGAGTAGGTGGTAGCGAGGAGGAAGAGGAAGAGAGCTGCATGCCAAAGGTCATTCCAAGAAGTGTTGAGCATTGGTGATTGTCAGATTCTGGTGGTTGACTCAAAATTAAACCTTCAACAACCATCAGATTGGGCCAATTATCCTTTCAATGATTGAGCTAACGCCTATTGCAATTATACAATTTGGTCTGATTATCTCAAAAACAATTCAATTGAGTATTTTATCAGGTGCTCAGCCTGAATATGCTCACACATTATGGCCAATTCTGATGCAACAAATCTCAGCAATCGGTCCCAATTATTAAAACACAATCAATTCAATTGTTTACAAAATAATTCAGGGACGATCCAAAGTTAATATCTGAAAATCCTGTAGACTTCAGAAAAATGAAAAATGTAATCAATTTCCTGCCTGAGAGTGAATCTTTATGTTGATACGCGTAATCAGCACAATAATACTTACGTGAACTTCCCAAAAGGGGTTAGTTAGTGCTATCAAGGAAGAGGCCTGCTGACGTCCTGATTAGAATTGCATCATTTTCTTCAATTGAGGCCAAAATTTCACAGAAGGTGTGTTTCATCAGCAGTATGACAAAACTGAAATCCTGAAGATCTTAGGACAACTTTGCATGCTTTTATCACAATTTTGTACCTGAAATCCTCCCAATTTTGAGAGTTTTTTGCCACCAATGAACCTAAGAAAAGATTTCAGTCATAGGCTGAGCTGAGTGGCAAAATAGCAGTTGAAATTTTGTGCTGGAATGTGGCCAGGAGATTCCCTAGGGGTATAAATACTGGCGCCTGGCCTAATGATCATTATCAAATAAATAGCTTATAATAAAGTTATATTTATTTCATCACTTTCCTAATTTTTTCATTGAATCCTTTCTTTGGAGAAAGTGTCAACAAACTGGAAGGGTTAAAGTCCCAGTTTGTAATGAAGCCTGCCTCAGAAGAAGTTCCCAAACCCAAAGTGAGAATTATGCCTGAAATTGGTCAGAAGAGTTGAGGCAAATTTAATAGGCCTAGTGAGTTGTTAAACGGTCCAAATTCCATAAACTACAGGTGCTATAGAGGATCACCCATTGGAAGTTCAGCCTGAATAGATATGCAGGATAACAATTTCCAAGTGAGCGATCCTCAGATTTTGACAGTGATTGTACTATGCTTGAGCAAATGAAGTATTTGACTGAGTGTCCAAAGTGATGATCTCCTACCCTGGTCCTTTTCTCGCTAGAAATCTAGGCAAGAGGGGGTATGTGTTGGGATTTTTGCCCATATACCCAAACTGTTAGATTACCAGAAATTTCTAGGGGATAATTCCTTAATGTGAGGTGAATTGAAATTGGTTGACCATGATTGCAGAGTAACTATGTATGGGGGATTTTAGAATATTCATCTGGTCAAATCTGTCAGGGATTGATCCAGAAAAATGCTTAAGATCTCATTGGCAGAGTTGCTAATAAAATAGGGGCATCTGTAAGTGATTAACTATCAGGTGTACCAATTGGGATCAGTTGGGTTTCATCAGCAACTGATTGGGAATGCAAGTAGTAAGTTGCGAGGTGAATGATGCCACCTTCAACTAGCAAATTGATCAGCTGGTTTATGACCTGCCTTAATGGGTAACAATTTACATTACCTAAGCAGGTTGCTAGCCAAATATGGTTGGTTTGCTTGGATCAGGAGAAAAACGTTAGGGACACGTTTTCTGACTCTTTCTATTTTAGGTCTCAAGGATGTCCAATGATGAAATCCTAGCCAGGATGGGGAAGACCATCACTGCTGAGATAAGGATGGGTGATTCAACAGCAACAGCTGCCATTTTATTGAAGAGGCATCAACTGAGGGTTAGACAACTGAACTCCCACTATAAATTCCCTAAAATCTACTTATGATAAAAAAGTTCTATAGTTTTCATCCACTATATAGTTTAAGTAGTAAACTTTATCAGCTTTCAATTGTTCTATTCTTTCTCAAGGATATTATTGATGTGTGCAATAATTGGGAGACGCTTTAAGGAAAAGAGTAAGGATCTGAGTGGGGATCCAGAGAAGAGGAAGAAACAAATTGGGGATTGCTGCCAACTGTGTGTCAAACTGGAGAAACTGTCATCAGGAATCTTATAGAAGATTAGTTTATACAGTACAAGGAAATGAATCCCTATTTTGAGACATCTCAAGTATTTTGAGCAGAAATACTGGCTGAGCGTTGGGCCAAGATCTAAGAATTCCATTCAACTACAGATAATAGTCATCATACTATTATCAACCAATTATATCAACAACAATACAACGTGGAGAAATTTCACAAGAACTGAACCTGTGCAGATAATAAGTTTATAGGGGTTATTGGTCAATAATAACCAGACCCATAAATTTTTACATATGGGTAAAGATGTGATGAAGATCAAACCTATGTAAATCTCTCAAATTTTATACAATAAAAACCAATCTAATTTAGTAGTTTGAAATGTATAATCTTTTTTACATATAACACTTTTCTATTATATTAAGTCAAGAATTTACTTTTGATCAGGAAGATCAGGGTAGGAAGCCATTGTATAAGTAATTGACAGGATAATACAGCCTTAATTCTTTTTTAGGAGTTTATATTTTAAGAACTATCACCTTCTGGTCTATTGTCCTCATACAAAAGTAATCATAAGTCCAACTTTAATTCCAGATAAAGAACCAGATATCTCAAGTAGGCCGAAACTTCAATATGCATAATGAGAACTTTCTGGGTTTATATCCTCTCTCTATAATTTTATCCTCTTTGTTCCCAAAAATCTTGTATGGATATCTGTTCTAAGATTGATTTACTTATATATAATTCAACTTAATAAGAGGGGAGTAAAAAATAAAAAAATAACCAATGATATTTTTGCATATCATTATAATAAGTTCTTGGGAGGTGGAAGGCGAGTCGGTAAGGGCATACAGCTACCAACCTGAAGGTTGCAGGTTTGATTTCCGCCCTTCGCACATCAATTGGGGTGCCAGCCAAAGGAAGCTATTGGCGGTTAGTAGGTCTAATAACACAAAAACCTTACCCATGATGTAACCAGAAAAATTTGAGTCCCAATCTGGAGGTAGAAAAACTTTCTTTGATGGAGTTGACCCTGTTCAGGTTTCATGTCATTTCTTTCTTTTGGTAATGCCTGTCCCCTGGTCAGCTTGCCTCAGTTAAATAAATTATAATAAGTCCTTATACAAATCTTGATTTATCATAGCATTTATTAGATAAAAATATGTAATAAATAGATTTTTATATACTAACTCCTTTATCTATACATGAAAGTTAAGAAAAGTTTAGATCATTGATCCTCTCACCCCCAACCTCAGGGCAATTTGGTGCTACTCCAAAAGTGACATCCAATCAAAAAAATAAAAATTAAAATAAAAATAAAAATTTGACTGGATTACAGAATCCTGAGTTGGTGGCTGAACCAGTTTCAGCTGAGCTGCCATGGTCAACAGCATGTGCCCAATCAGCTCCTGCCACTGCCCCAATTATGATAGCTAGCCCAGTGCTGAATACATCCATTTGAGGCTCTCAAATGGATTGATGAAGAGGAATGGCTGTACCATGTGAAAATGGATTTTGCTTTGGTTGAGTTCTTCATTGACCCTCCCAATTTGTGTCCCTGCCATTTTTCCCTCAAAACAGTTTTCCAAATGTATAAAAATATTAATAAAATGGCAGTTGAGGCTGCAGCTGCCCCTACCAACACCCTACTTTGCCAGCAACTTCATGGGGCAATGGAGCCCCTTGTCAAGGGTATTCCTATCCCCAATTTTCCCCATGATTTTGAGGAAGATGCAAAGTAAGAATTGAGAAAATTGCTTTTGGTGTGAGCCATGCTTGTATCAATGGAGCAAAAGCTTCTCTTTTCAACCCCAATTATCCCAAAACTTGCCAGTGCATCAAGTCATTCACTTGTGTGCCTGCTCTCATCATTTTTGCTGAGCATTAACTTGCTCAATACATTGAGGCAATGGATACTGCCAGCCTCATAAATGAAGAAAACCTACAATTATACCTCCTTATGCCATATGTTGATGATACTCCTACCCCAATGTTGTCCACCATGATCCACCAGCTAAAGCAGGTGCTAGACAAAAGTTTCCTCAAGCTTCCTCACCTTCTGATACGGCTTCCTAGGCTGTTAGCTGAGGTGTCATATTAGGAATTTTTTTTTCTAATAATCCCTTTGTTTGGCCCATTTGCAAATAAAGATGTGTGGTGTCTTCCTTTTTGGGTTGGGCACCACTAGTGCTAAAAAAAGAAAAGTATAGACCATGCTAATTGATTAGGGAATTAATTCTATACTATAATGTAAATGTGGGTGTTGTTTGGGATTTTAGTTAAATCACCTTTATCTTAGTAACTGCTTTAAGTGCTACAATTACTAACTTTCTAATATCAAAACATAATTTAGTCAAAATTTCAAATTTGAAAAAAATGTAGTTAGGTCTTTATGCTATAAAAACTTTAAAATTATGAAAAAATGTTTAAGTATATCTTATAAACTCAAAAATGAAAAAGCTGGTATAGTTGGCGGGAAAACACTAGTATGAAAGTTCGCAATAATTTATATTTTATTTTATATTATAGTTAATTAAAGGTTGGTAATGAAAAATTCTTGAATATCAGGAGATTGCTTTCTTCTTGTGGTGCTTTAAATTTAATTTATTTTCTAGGCCACCAATTTCATAAATTTTTACCCGATTTTGATTTTATAGATTTTGCATCAAAGTTTCGTTTGTTTGTTTTTCTTTTTTTGTGTATTTTGGTAGAACGATAAAGGATTTCCATATTGTAAGATGATAATAACACTGGGGAGGATACCCCAGCGGTAGAGTAGGGACCTCTGCCGCTGCCTCCCCGAGTTCGATTCCGGTACTTGAACTTTGGGTAGGGGACAATTATGACTGTGTTGGCGTTGCGCACCAATGCCCCGAACCGAGATAGCGAATAGCAAAGGCGGTCCATGGAGTTCCTGGCCTATCATACGCCGCGCATAGAGGTTTTCCGGATTTTTCCTCCTTTCCCATTTTCTTCACTCCCCTAATCGGTGCGGTATCGTCCCCAGGTCGGCCCACCTCGAATAAAATAAAAAAAAGATAACACTGCTATCACTTTTCCTAAGAATTCATTTTATATACTTGTTTTAATTGTGCCTACACTTAGCAGAATTTCGGAGCTTGCGCTAGAGTGATACCCTTTATCCAACGATGATTTGTTGCCGATCTAAATGAGCTAATGCTGATTCTGCAATATTGAATACTGAATTTCAACTAGATTCTGCAGCTTATGCCCGTAACTTGACAAAAGTTACCTTAAGTTGAAAAAGCATCAACAGAATCGTAATCGGAGATTTTATTTAATTTTTATTTTTATTCAAGAGTTTGCGACCTGAGACGACACAGTCGAGGGTGGTGGTTTTATTTATCATTTTAGTTTTTAATTGTTTGACTTGAGAGAAGGGACTTTTAGCATTTACGTTTTGTCTAATTTTATTTATTTTTGCTCAATTGCTACACAAAGCTATTCGGAGATGGATTTTTTGCAAAGGGCAGAAGACTCTTCTCAGTTTTACTGGGGGTTTATATCCGGATTTGTTTTGGGCTGGACGATAAACTTTTTTCTATTTGGTCTGCTTTTAAGATATTGGTTTTTGGATGGCGCCAACAAACGCGTTTACTCTTCTACATCGTCGGTCTCTCCAAGATTTAAAGCAGCATTGGAACGGAAACGTGAACTCAGTCAGAATGTTGAAAAGGTACTCGTCTTAGGCGTAAAAATTTTTGCTTTCAGTTCAATTTCTCTTTTTACTAGGTTTTGATTTTTTTAAATATCAGGTTTTTCTTTATCGTTTAAATGCTTTTTGTTGGTTGGATTTTTCTTTTTTTGTGGGCTTGTGTTTTTCTAACGCTTTTTAGGTTTTTTGTTTTATTGCCTTTTTGTAATTAAGCCCTTGTTTTAAATATTTTATTTTAAGCCTTGTTCACAAGGTCTACTATGAAAGCTTATTACAATTCGTGCAACACGACGTTTTAATACTAACTTTTTAGAACTTTAAAAGTCAAAAGGCACCATTAAGTTTTGCTGATGCTGAAGTTTTGTCAAAGACCCTTTATGAACTGCAGGAACATGGCGCGGAGAGTGCTGATTGGCTTAATGTTCTATTTGCCCAAATCATCAACAAATATCGAAATGACCTTCTCATGAACAACTTTTTCATTAGTGCACTTAACACTGCTCTTAATTCCGGGGTTAAGCCTTCTATGCTGGTAAGCTTGAAATTCATTTCTGGATTATTACATGTATTATAAAGTCAAACTTGCTTCTATATTTAAGGGTGGCATCACTTTAACAGATCTCTCATTCGGCCAAGAGTTTCCACTGTTAAAGGATGTTATTATAAAGCATAAGAAGGATTCTTCCAGTGTTGTAAGTTCATTTTATTATTTCCGATTACCTTTAATAGTTTGCTGAGCTATATGTTGAGTACTACGACCGAGTCTCGGTAGCATTTGATACTTCATTGCTGATTGGTGCTCGTGGGATTACTCTGCAGCGTTGCCACTTTCCTTAACCCTATCATTAGTTAAATTTATTGGAAAGGTAAAAACAGATGTCTTATTATATTAAAAGGACGATTTTTGAATCAAGGTTACTCTTGAATTTGAAGCGGATGCTACAGAGCCTAGTATATTTTTCTCAGTTCAACCAGAATATGACTTGGACTTTGAAGTTAATTCTTTAGTTGGGCACCGTAGCAAACTTAAGGATCTTCCCAAAGTAGCTTCCATGATTGTTTACAAGCTTAAATCGGTCTTCCAAGCCCATTTCGTTTGTCCTCAAGGAAAACGCTTTAAACTCCCAAGGATAGATAAGCTACTTGTGAGATTATCATCACCCAGTATGGCGTCTAACTTACCAGAACCATATGATTCTAGCATTTTGACTGAATCCACCGATGCTTGTGATCCCTGTATAACTAAAGATGAAATGATCGCTGTTGAGAAGACTTTAAAAGCAGTAGTCGAAGAAGTAAAAGTGGCCTGATTTATACAGATTATCTACAAACCTATCAGCTCACTGAATTTTTGGAGTCCTTTTTCCTTTTATATGCCCTCTTTTATTTTATATAGCATCCTTTTTAACCTATTACCATTTAATATTAGTATTATTGTATGGTATCGTGCCATGAAAGTTGTTCTAAAACGTACTCATGGTTGATATTATACTTTTTAGGCTATATTTTACAAAAGAAATGTTTTTGCAAACCAAAATTTTTATTAATTTTTATTTGGGATTACTTATGCAGGTTATTTTGGAAAATCATTTTGCTATTTGTACAAGAACTATTGCAATTTTCTATGCTTACGCTTTTATTTAAGGAGGGCTTTATTGTTTTACCCTGGCTCCTATAGGCTGTGAACATTTTATTTTAACTGGAGTGCCAAAGACAGCAACTAGCCATTGATAAACATGAGATTATTATGATCAGATGAAAAATTTTAGAAACTTCAAAGGGCTACATAACTTCAACTTCATAATATGCGATGAAAATTGAATTGATAAACTTATAAAATTATGTCATGAACTGGCCTAACTGAAATGTCAACTCATTAAAAATAATTGGATAAACATTACTATATATTTAGAACTAGATAATTTTTAGCTAAAGTGTGACAGTTTAATTTTTAAAAACAAGACGATTTCCCACGAGATAGGGCAAAGAAAATTACTAAAATTTATGTCATGGCAGAATTTCTAGACATATGGGAACGAGAGCCCGGGGTATTTTGATCGTTTAAAAGGTAACATGTTAGCATTCCGGGAAAGATTAGGTGAAAAATTGTATTTTAGAAGTATGAGGTTGAAGTTAATGAATTTGACCGTAGATATAACAGCAAAATTTGAGGTTTTGGAATTATATAGGACATTTGCATATGTAGTGTCTATCAAGTTGAACGGTATGATGGCTGATATATCTTTGGGCGGCGTGGCTGCATATTTTTATGATATTTATCCTTTATTTAATAAAATTCGTATCCAAGCAAAAGCTCGACAAATATGCTAAGACGTAAATTAAAGTAATTCGATAGTTGATAATTTAGTAATTTAAGTTAATCACTAGCTTATTTAATAGGAGTCCTTTATTATTTATGGTAAAATGAAATCTAAACGAAAGATGGCTTATAAAAACTTAACTAAATTTGAGTAGTCAGAGATTAAAATAATTGAAAAGCGATACCTTAAGTTTTGAAATACATTAAAAATGTCAATTTACCGTCAAACTTGTTTTTACTAGATTTGTTGTATTATCGTATATTTTTCGACAATATGAATTTTAGAATAGGTAATATTGCTTTTGAAAAGCATGTAAATTATAACAAGTGAATGGTATGTAGTATGGCTTACAGATTTATGTAAACCACAGAAGATCGGCTATCAAGATGCTTTACTTTTAACAATAGTACTCAAGACACTTGAAACTAATAAATCTATGCAAAGTTATTAACTTGACTTATATTACTATAGCATAACTTTTAGATAGTGACTAAATTAGTTTAAGTTATTTTGGTATAATATTTTAGATACTGTATCTGATTAGCTGGCTTGTCAACCAATTACCAACCATAAAAGTATTCTATATGATGGTATTTTATATATTGTGATAACTTTACTTGCAAAAAAAACTTCAACTCAAAATTATATCTTAAGGGGACCATCTAGTACTAAAAAAATTATATCTTAAGTTAATAATAAGTTTTTTATAAGCATATATTTCTGTTTAATTTAATTTAATTAAAAGTAAATAATTATTTGTAGTCTATGTTATATCTATAAATAGAAGATCTATGGTAAGCCCTGTACTTGAAAGATATGCTTAAAGATATTTAGGATAAATCCGCTTAGCTATCACTTTGACAGTGTTTAAATAGGAGTAGCTTTTTTAAGGTTTTTATTATATAAATTTAGGTAAAATAGATAAATGCTCAATATTTGGTTTGTGATGATTTAATAAGGTACTAAGTAAAGCATTTAATAACCTGGACAAGATGGCACTTTGGAATAGATGTATGATTAATTGAAAAAAGTAAATCTTATAAAGAGGCATAGATTATCTTCTCAATCGAGATGTAAATGTAACTTATCTGACAACATAATCAGATACTCTATCTAATTAACCCTTTCAGTCATTTTCAAAAAAATCATCCGTTTTTTTGGCCTTAAATTTGGCACGAATTTCTTAGCCGACGTTCACTCTTTTTGTAATCATTTTGGTCCTTATTCGTAACATAAATATCTAGTAGATTGGGTCTTTGTTCGTAAGATAAATTTTTGGTAAATTTGGTTCTTGTCTGTAACACGAATATTCGACAGATTTTGAAATAGATATATGTAAATCTCATTTTTTGGACGCATATATACGTTTTTAGATTTACATCTCCCCTCATTTTTTGGATGCATATATGCGTCGAATGATTGAAAGGGTTAAGTCTAGCTAAACTATTTCAACCAAGTCAAAAAATACCCTTAACTTAATTATTTTTGGCAGTTTTTTATCATAAGTTGTAATCACATTTGTTTCCTATGCCGTTTTAAAATTTATAATTTAGCAACTAAATGATTTTGCTTCATCTGAACATGCAGATTTTATTATTTAGCAGCTTTATTGATTTGGGTTTTTTAAAACAAGCTATCTGTAAATTGACTTTACAAGGAGAGACTAAACTTTTATTGGGGGTATTTGAGTATCCACAACAAAAATTATAATCCCTATGGCACTGCCATCCTAACAACCCACAGATAGATTCTGCTAGGTGAAAGTATTGAAAGTGTTGATTAACATCATTTTTGTGCCAATAATTTCAGGGAACATAACCTTGGGGGGTTATACCAAGTAAGCTCATAGAGATAAAGGCCAAAAATGCACATTGTTCAATGGTAATAGAACATGGCATCTGAAATAGTTCCTTCTAAATCCTAATATGTTTGTAGGAATAAAATTAAGTGGAAATGGTCCAAAAAGTCATGTGAAGTAAGTTCAAAAAATATAAAAGTGTCAGGGAACTTTCTTTAAACCATTGCAGCCTTGGCAAGGTGCAGGCTACACAAAATTGGTGGCATCAAATATGAGCTCCAAATTGTGGCACAATGTTGACTCAAACATGTCAGAAACCCAGTATTCTGCAAGTGACATTTTCTGCAACCATAATATACCAAACTACAAGCAAAGATAATAAAAATTGGGATCTACAACCTGCTTATTTTCTAGTATATATACTCTTAGAAAGTGAAAAAACCCATATCAAAAATTACAAGACATTAATGGTTGAGTGTATTTATTGATCAGGGTCCATGAAGTGGGTTCAAGTCACAAAATTATAAATAAATATGAGCTGAGCCTAACAAACTAGGCCATTTTTGAGGGTAACATGTTTGATGATTTTACTATAATGGGGTTTCTGAGAAACTTTCCTTCTACCAGCAACCTCCATCTTTAAACCTTTCCCAGATTTTGGCTAGCGGGAAGATACTACCCACTTCTTATGTATAAACTTAGTGATATATCTCATAGTCATGAGAGAAGTTTTTTGGGATATCTAATACCATTTTTATTGTCCTTTTTAAATGCTAAATACCAAGTAATATTAAACTATCTATGACAAAGAGCCAAGTTTGAGACTCTTAACTTCTTTATTTGTAATTCCATAGTTCCTATTTGTCCATTATAAAGTATAAGTAGGAGAACTCCAATTTATCCTCATAAAGGCGCCCACCATCAGAGGCTTCAATTGTTATGAGAATTCTAATCCAAGTATTAGAGAGTTGGTCATCCATTAGATTTTACTTTCTTGTAACTTTTGAAAAAAATTACAAAGTTCAAGTTTAACTTACTATTGCCTTTGGAATGGTAGTTATGAAGCTGGTAATTGAGTCAATACCAAGTTAGTTATGAGTAATGAGTTGTTATATGGAACCTCTATGTTAGGTTAAGTGTTTGCTAAGAGAAAACTGGCCTGTGAATGAGAGTGCCTCAGCAACCACTGTTGGTAACCCTGCAGGTTGTTAATGCTCATGGTGCTTATGGCACAATATTTCAACAAAAGATAGCAGTTGTAGAGAGTTGATACTCTCAACTGCTGTTAAAGATTTAACAAGAAAACTGGTTCCCAAATATATATAAACTTAACAATATACAAATTAAAGATTTCAACACAGTGTGCTTAGTAAATCATGTGATGATAATTTATTTTATGCCACCTATTAGTTAAGTTATTTTTTAAACTAATTGTGATATACTAGAGGATTTTTCCTAATCAGTGGAGGGCTCAATTTGGCTTAGATTGCAGATAAAGTTTGACTTCTGGCAGAACATAATCATGAGGAAGCATTTATATGTACTTCTGCCAGTCACCCATTTTTTATATATGGCTTGTTTGGTTGATTACCTCAGTTCCTAAGGGGTTATTGGCCAGAAAAATATTAGCATCCCATAGAACCCCTTCAAGTCTATAAAAGGGGGTGCATTTTTCTTGAAAATTGGCACTATATTCACACTGGTGCTTTGTTGGACTTGGGAGCCCATGGCCAGGATACTCAGCAAAATATTGAGAATAATCTTGTTACTCCATGTATGAGAGGATTCAACCAATAATTGGGTAGGCCTTTTGTATTAATCAAATCAGAGCTATTGTTCCCCAAAATATTCTTACTTTCAAGTTGAACAAAGGTTTGTCCATTACCCCCTTTGATAATGTTGGGGAAAAAGGAGTGAAGAAAACATTTATGAACTCTGTTGGTAATGACTACAGAAGCAAGTAAATTAATGGAATATTCACCCCTTTTGTAGGTGATGGCAAAAGGTTCTTTCTATATAGACTCTATCCTCTTTCTTCTAGGAGTAATGTGGTTATGATAACATAAGACTAGATCTGAGATTTGAAAAGAGAATAGAGATGGTCTGAGTTCATTAGTAGCTTGACCCTCTTTGGTGACAGTTTTGGCTAGGTTAGTCATAGCACCAGCCTGTAGTTGGATGATGTGTTGGGCTATCTTCTTAATTGCCTTTTTAGGATCATCAGTCTTAGAAGAAAATGCATCTTTGGACAAGAGAGCAGGTGAACTCAGTTCTAGCCCATGCAACATCTAGAAGGGAAACATATTTAGGATCTGAAGGTAGCTGATCTTATAAGCCATAAGGGCACTAGGCAAAAACTGGTCCCAGTATAGGGGGTCAGAAGTGGTCATTTTCCTTGACATAGCTAACAAGTCCCATTGGCTCTCTCTACAGTATTATTTGTAGAAGGGTTATAGGGGGCTGAAAAACAGTTGGGCTCCCATAAAAGAGGCCAAGATCCTCACCAATCTGGAGGTGAAATTCTTCCCATTGTCAGAGAGTAAGACTTGGGGATAGCCATGGCAAGTAAAGATGTTTCAGTGAAGAAAAGTTGAGGTAGCCTTAGTAGCTTGGGCTGGGAGAGCCACAACTTCAATCCATTTAGTAAAATGGTTAATTTCCAATAGGATGTAGCGATTTCAACTGGTAGTCTGAGGAGAGGGCTTACCATACCTAAGCTTATCATGTGGAAAAGCTGTTGAGATGTAGTGGGTTAATATTAGTATTTGGTCTTAAAGCTGGATTGCTTTCTATGAGTTAGGCAGGCATCCAGGTCTTCAATAATAGATTCCATGATGCCCTCCCAACAGTACCGTTCCTTTATCTCTCATACACATTCCTCATTTCAACATGCCCAAGTGTGGGGTGGGCATCCAAGATCATTGGTGCTCATAGCAAAGGTTGCAGATAGGGAAGCCAATTTTCCCTTACCTTCTTGTATAAAAAACCACTCTCCACGTTAATGTTGTAGAATTGACTTGCTAGCATTTTATGGATGGGTTCATCCTCATTGTCCCAGGCACAGGGGTCATCAGGAGATCATTTAGTATCTCTGCCTCACTATTGTTTAAGTGAAAGATAGGCAACTGAGTCAAGCCATCCAAATTTATATGATGCGCTCCAGATTGGTGCTTATTGCTCATATCATAATGTTGGAGTTTTAGAACTCAACGAGCCAACCGTCCAGTGGGATCCTTCATGTTTTGTATCCATTTTAAGGAGGTATGGTCAGTCACCACAGTAAAGAAATTGCCATATAGAAAATGTTGGCAACGTTATGCAGTAAGTAAGACAGCAAGGCTTTCCCTCTCTGTGACGCTGTAGTTGCGCTCAGCCTTTGACAACATTTTACTGAAATAGAAGAATAGATGATCTGCGCCATTATTGTCCAGTTGGGCCAGGATGGCTCCAATGGCATAGTCTGAGGCATTGGTGAACAATATGAAGGATTTACCATAGTCAGGGTGGTAATGTTTGGGTGTCACTGGAGTAGTTTCTTTAATGTCTCAAATATAGCCGATTGTTTTTACCCCAATAAAAAGGGGTGTTCTTAGCTAACAGTTGGATGAGAGGCTCACTGAGCTGGGTGAATTTGGGGATGAACTGACGGTATTACCCCATTATAGTAAGAAAGACCTGGATGTCCTGGAAGTTCTTAGGGGCAGGCATTTTGAGATAGTGATGACCTTATCCTGTAAGGGCTGGATCCCTTCTTGAGAGATATAAAATGTCCAGGGAAGTCTAGCTTCATTTGAAAGAAAGTGCACTTTGAAGATTTCAACTTAATGTTAGAAGCTCAAGGCATTAAAAAACTTCTTTTAGATAAGTGATATGGTCAGTGAAAGTTACAGAAAAGATGGTGATGTCATCAAGATATCAATCACACAGCTCAACTTAAGGTTTTGCAAGATATGGTCCAGCACATGTTGGAAAGATTCAGGTGCATTGCACATCCCATGGGGTAGGTGGGTAGGCTGAAATAGCCCTTTACTGCAAATGGGAGCACATTTCTCCTGATCTTGGGGAGTAAGGTCCATTTGACAGTATCTTCTGGCAAGTCCATGGCTGAGAAGAATTTAAAGCCAGAAAGTTGTGCAAGAGCATCACCAATACATGGGATAGGGTAGCTACTTTCTTGGTAAGGTTGTTCAACTTTTAGTGGTCCATCACTACCTGATGGCCTCCATTTTCTTTTTTATGAACAGGAGAGGAGACGCCCAAGGGCTTTGGGAAGGTACTAGTAACCCAGCGTCTTGTAACTGTTTGAGCTGTCCTCATTTGCTGTCTATGACCTTTGACCTATGGCAGGGTTTAGATCTGATAGGGCTGGCATCACCAAAATCAACAATGTGGCTCAAACCCTTAATGCACCCTTAATCCATGTAAGTTATGGTAAAAATATTGCTGCAGGTATCCGATAAAGAATGCAATTTTCAAGCTCATCTTGGTTTAGTTCAGCAGAAATATGGACGTTAGGCAAAGTAAACACCAATTTGTTTGTGGGTAAGTCCATATATAACATAGACCCAATAAAGTAAATTTTGTCATTCTTCTCAAGGGGGATTAGCAGACCTTTCCCTACCTCCTAATGTTTTTTGACAATGATGGGTTTATTGGTAAGATTTCCTCAAATAATATTGAGGGGTCAGTAATAAGAAGGGTCTAGTATACCTGGAAACACCAAAGATTTCAACGAACTTACTCCATCAATGCTAGTTATTTGCATCTGGAAGGTTTGAGGGATTTGTATCATAAGGTTGGTGGCTATCACCCGCTGTTCACCAGCCTTCATTACTGTTTCCTCTGAAGCATAAAATGGGATTCCCTCTGATGCATCCTCAGAATCAGGCAATTTCTTTGTGTTGCATCCAAAAATTGTGTAGAATATAGTGAAGGCAGAGGAAGGGTACTCAACTAAGAAGGAGTATTCTTTTTTATTGGGTTCTTCATTGTTAAAGATTAGAAGGTGTTGAGAAATTGATATGACTGGATGATAAGCTCCAAATAGTTGTGGCGGATTGGTTACTATTTTGTTAAAACTGACTAATAGATAATATTTATCAGATAACCTCAAAATAAGGCATTAAGGTAATGCCAAATTCAAAAGTAAAAGATTCTGCTGAAGTTTATCAGCTATGAGGCTAAACTAATTAAAATATGATAGAGAAGAATAGCCTAAGCCAAAGGGTCAGAATCAACCAAAGTCATTAATGTATAAGTGTGATAAGAAGGCTATAGGCAGGAGGTTTTTGGGAGAAAGAAGGGATTGCAAGCAGAAGACTGCTATATATATAATAAATAAAATGGTGTTACCAAAGCTATGGCTTCATGTTATCATTAAATTTACTAAGTTTATCTTGGGGACTGGAGATCTCCAAAACATAGCTTGTTGCTCATTATGCTTAACCCTGTGAAAACTTTTCTTTGTTTATTAACTATATTGTCACCTTTATAACAGAAGGACTTCATAACTTAGTAGGGAGAGGTAACCCTGTTTCATGTTGATTATACTGTCATATTTAATCACAAATTGAGTGTCAATCAGCATGTCATAAGCATTATTGTCTAAGGCCACATTGGGGGTAGACAAGATGAGCTTTCCAATTCAAATAGGCAAGGAGGAGTAGGCTCCAATAGCGCAGGTGTTGTTAGGACCCACAGTTCTAAACTGCTGTGTATACTCCAGGTCAGTAGCCAGATTAATCAACTTGATCAGCTTGGAAAAGATAACGTTCACAGGGGATCCAGTGTCTAAGATAGCCCTAATCTGGACCCTCTGAATAACATCCTCTAACTTGGTTATGGTCCCACCAAATTAGGGAGAAGAGCTACTATCTCCTTAAGACGGAGATTAGAGGCAAGCTGTTTAGCTGTCTTGGGATAGTAATTTTAATAGACTGTAGGGTATGAACTTGGTGGATTGGTTGGACAAGTGAAGTAATAACATGGTCAAATTTCTAGTGGTATCAATAACCTCAGGGCACCCTGGAACTTGATTATTGTAGATTTTTTGAAGTTCAGGGCTTTATCTACTCCTTCAGGGTTCAGCTGATCTAGTATACCTACTTCAGCAGGGGCTCCTAGAACATAACAACTGACGTCCTCATAACTCCCTTCAGACTTGTCATCAGAATGGTTGTCCATGCACAATAGGTGGATGCAAGGAGAGCAGTTGGATGTGGCTGCCTTAACTTAACCAGCTTTGGGGCAATCAGCGGCTATGCTCATTAGGGAGCAAGCAGTTTAGCTTCAGCGGCCTTGTCCTTTAGTCCATTGTTAGTGGGTGTAAATGTCACCAGAAAGAGGGGCTTAGGCTTGGGAGCAGACTTTTGGGCCACTAGGAGAGGCCTCTCTGCGGAGGTATTGGGGCAGAGCAGAGGCTCAATAGATGGCAAACGATGAACATTGTGGGAAGGTGGTGGCAGGGAGCGCTGCCCCACTGACAGTACTGCACTTTGACTCAATGTATTAGAAAATCAGGCTTGCAGGGTAGAGGGAGATCAGATTTGAGCCGCATTACAGGTGCTGGTCTTTGGTTGGTAATCAGCACAGGAGGGGCTATATGGATCAACATGGACTCCATTGGTGGGGCTATGGTTAAAATCATCAAGAATCAGGACTTGTGGGTTTGACACAAATCTTAAAGTAGCCTTCGCATTATAGATATCTGCAATCTCTAGCAGAGCCCCCTTGATACCACAGATGGTTCAGAAGTGGCGTTTGACAGAGACAAGATGCTGGGCTATGGAAGGATGAGAAGCTAAGCTAGTCAGAATGGTATCCAGGGCATCATCAAGAGGTAACATTTTTGTAAGTATCAAGAGCTGAGCTTCACCATAATTAGATCAATAATAGTGGTGAAAGATTCTCCCCTCATCATGCTGAGGCACATAAAGTCCTTCTTCTTCCTCTTCAAACTCTGCATTGACTCAAATTCATTAATAAGCTCTTCTTTTACTTACGCTCAGGTATATAGGGTATCCAGTTTGAGGAACCATTACCTCTTAGGCTAGCTGACTTAGGCAAGGGAGGATGTGCTTGATTTTTTGGTGCTCCATCATCCCATCCAAGGCAGATTCATATGCATATAGAAATGACCCAATACTACCTTCACATGGGGCAAATTTATTCTTAAAGGGAGGTTTAAAAGGGATAATAGAAGATTCATGAGAAGTTGGAAATGGATGCTGTTTGATTTTTTTAAAATGTGATAAGGTGTTATCTAACTGCTGTTCCAATGCATCTAATCTTTGTTCAGAATTAGCAAGGAAATAGGAAGGGGGTACAGTTGAGTATTTGCCATTTTTAAATAGGAGATTGTGGTGTACAGATCCTCTGTAGTGAAAACCACTTGTTGGAATCATGGCATGTTGTTAATGCTTGCTGGTGCTTATGGCACATGATTTTAACAAAAGATAGTAGTTGTAGGAGAGTTAAAACCCTCAACCACTGTTAAAGATTTTATATGAAAACTGTTCCCCAAATATGTATAAATTTAATTCTTTATTTTATTTAAGGCAAGGTGACCAGGGGATGGACATTACTGAAAGAAAGAAAGTGATCATTGACATGAAACCTGAGCAGAGCCAACTCCATTGTAGAAAGTTTTTACACCTCCATATTGGAACTCAGATTTTTCTGGTTACTCCATGGGTAAGGTTTTCACATTACTAAACCTACTAACAGCCAATAGCTTCTTTCAGCTGGCACTCTGATTGATGTGCAAAGGGTAGGAATCAAACCCACAACCTTCAGGTTGGTAGCCATAAACCCTACCAACTTGCCATCCATCCCCAAATATATATAAAAAACAATATACAATATTAAAGATATTAACACTTGTGTGTTTAGTAAAACAAAAGATGACTTTCATTTTATGCCTCCTATTAATTAAGCTTTTTTTGAGGCTAATTGTGAGATATTGGGATTTGTACTAAGCAGTAAATGGCTAAATTTGGCTAAAAATAAATTTAGATTGGATTGCAAATATGAGTTTGACTTCTGGCAGGACATAATCATAGGGGAGCATTTTGATGTACTACTTCCAGTCAGCCATTTTGCACATATGGCTTGTTTGGTTGATTACCTCAGTGCCTAAGGAGCAATTGGCTAGAAAACATTGGCATCCCCTGGAACTCCCTTTAAGTATCTAAAAGGGGTGCGTTTACCTTAGAAATTGGCACTACATTCACACTGGTGCCTAATTGAGTTGGGAGCCTGCAGCCAAGATATTTAGCAGAATATTGGGAGTAAATTTATTGCTCTGAGTGAGAGGATTCTACCAAGATTTGGATAGGCCTTTTGTATCAATCAAATTGGAGCTATTCTTTCTTAAAATATTCTTGGTTCCAAAATAAACAATAGTTTGTCTGACAACCACATTAACAGGCACATACTACTAAGTATTGTCCCATCAGGAAGAGTTAATTTATATAAAAAAGGTGTTTTTGGATTTCTGGTACATTTGTGAGAAAGGGTGGTAATAATATGTTCCTTGTACTTGTCAGGATCTTGGGTGTTACCACATACCTTTAGAATATATTGGCCAGGTGACCTGAAGCCCGAGGGTATTAATAAAATATGTTTTCTTTTTCTTGGTCAAAAAAGTCTTTATACCAGATACTACGTCTGATAAGGCAATTCCAAAAAAATAAAATTTCATTTAAAATTGAGAAAAGGAGAGAAGAAGTCACGTTTACTTTGCTCAGAAACAAATTATAAGGGATATTCATGAGGTACCCAATTCATCTTCATGCATACTAAGCTAAGATCTATTTCTCACCTCTTAATTTGGATTCATTTGCCAAATATATTGGGTTTGAACCCCAATTTTAGGGCTGGAATTTCGTAGGGGATTATCCCCAATAATGATTGCAGCTTTTTGGATGGTTCAGGTCTAAATTCTGTCATCTAACTCATCCAAATCTCCAGTTTGAGTTTGAACCCCGTTGTACAACTCATCCAAATTAGAGATTTAGAAAGGAATCCTAACAGTACTATTGAATTACTTCCTTTAGAAATTTAAAATAAAGTTTGACAATTAGATTCTCTTTTATTAGGAGTTAATAAATGAGACCCTTGCATGACCTTTGATATTTATATGAACATAAATGTCACAGATATGGCAGATAAACTTTAGACTGGCCTGCCAGTCAAAGTGTGTGAGCACCCAGAAGACAAACCAGAATAAAAAGGGCATTGCCATCCAAGAGACTTGATAACTAGGTGGAAGGGAAGCAAACAGAGGATAATGACTGGTGGCCACCATAACCATCAACCTGATAAGCAACATAATAATGGCCCTAAAGGCCCCAAAGATTCAGAAACAGGGGACTCATCAGGTACAATGGTGGGGCCAGGATTCATCACAGGGCCACTAGTGATAGATTGGGTGGTGGGGTTATGAAACCTCACCTAATGAGGAGATAAGATCTCCAATCATTGGCACATCTTTCTGCCAGAGGGTGCTGACAAATGGGGAAGCCCTAATAGGTCACACATACAATACCCCATTTGACAAAGGTGGAGGACAGCATAGTGAGAATAGCCACTAGGGTCCAATCATGATGCAACCTAAGAAATATAGTTAGGGCTGCTGAGGTGACAAATTCTGGAAAAATTAGTAAAAGTAAATTTTTGGTTGGGAAAGAGTAGCTTATTAGAAAACTAAAAGGTAAAGAATTGAATGACAACCATACCAGTGAAAGGCAGTTACCTTAAGGCCTAGGGGCTTGGAGAATAAGTAAAAATATGTGAACAAAGATGTTATGAACTTAACTAATTTCAGTAGAATGAAATCTTTTAACTAACTCAATACTAAGTTAGCCTTCAGCCTGCCATCCAAATCCTACTCAAGTTTTTCCACTAAACTGTTCCTCCCACCATAATTTCACTTGGATCAGCATTACTTCATTTTTTAAGTGACTGAAAGTGCCTATAGCCAGGGCATGGGGGCCAGTCCCACTGAGTATTGAATGGATTTCTCACATTTAGTCTCACTAGGTTTGGTTCTCTAAAATCATTTGGACTTTTCACAGACTGGTACAACCTGAAATTACCACTGGAGTTGGTACCCCCAATTACTTAAGCTTTTTTTCCTTTGATGGACCCTGACATCAGCGCTAAAGTGATATGTGCACTATCAGCCTTTAGCCTGCATCCTCTCCCACTGTGACCTCAGTATATAATTCCCTAATTCACTTAAGAAGCTCACTCATGGTTATATAAGATGAAGAAGAAGGAACCCTCAAAGTGTAAGCTATCTCCCTCTGTTCATCTACCACATAGATGCGATTACCCTAGGTGACAGGAGGGATGGCCATCATTTCCAGGCCCTTTAGCATGTGAAAAGGGAACACCGCATGGTCATGGTACATGGGATGCTTCCCTGGACTTACATTGTCAATCCAGTGAGTACACACACAAATATCACACTTTAGTTTTTGCCAAAGACAATGTATTTTTGATCCAGTGGACAGAATAATCATAATCACTTAGCAAACCATTGAACCTATTGAATCAACAAAATGGCTCAAACCACTCAGCCAAAATGATATACTAATTACTATTAAAATCATATATGATATTTTTATATCTTACATATAAATTTTCTTTAAATCACTTAAATATGGTAAAAAATCTACCTATATATTTTTTTAGTACTAGAAAAAATCTACCTATATTGATTTTCCTATTTCATAAATTATTTGTACCAAGTTTAGTTATTTTTAGTATATCTGTTTAGGAGATAATGTGTCACATATATACATATATACCACAACAATTTATATATAGAGACAAGCGGAGTTACCTGGCATTGCTCAAGTTTATTTATGAGCTCACACTGATATAATCTAAAGGCTGTGCCAGCACAATTATTGGGCCACTTGGTTTAAAAGCTTTGCTATTGCGATCATTGCTGGTGAGCTGGTTGCTAAATTTACTCAATGATTTATAATAATCTACTTGAAACTCTAACAGCAATTTTTATTTATGTTTATTTGAGGTTTGCCAACCAGGGGATGGACATTACTGATGCTTTAATGAGCTAAAACTTAAAAAAATAAAAAAATAAAGTTAAAATGAGACAGATGGATCTGCTCAAAATGATGCAAAATTCAAATAAAACACACCAATCAAGTTGGAAGCAGAAACTTCTATACATCCATTGTGGTGGGTGAAGGGGGATTGGGAGGCTCTTCTTCCTCATCTGCTGTGGACATGTAGTGGCACAAAGCTGATAGCATTGGTGTGTGTGCATCATGAAAATGGGGGTCAAGATAACAAAGGGGTGCTTGAAACTCAATGTGTGCAATAATGATGGTGTCAATATAGTCTGTAAGTGCTTTTTGGCCTCAGGGCATACTTTAGGTAGGGTGGCGATGGTTGCAAGGTTGTTGCGGGTAATGCAGGTCTTTGGGCCAAACTTTGCAACTGCAGCAATTTTTTAAACTGCTGCATTTGCCACCTGATAGTATCAGAAATGGTCTTTTTTATATTTTGAAAGCATGATACTAAGTAGGATAGGAGGTGGCAGGCCTGTAGCCAGTACTGAAACTGTTTTTGCAATGGCTTTATGGGTTGGGTGACATTTGGGGGAGGCAACTGCCTCTTCAGCTAGTTGGTGATCATTTTTGAATGAGGTGGCATCAGGGTGAGGCACATAAAGGTGCTTTGGAAATTAGGCTGCATTTTAATTATTGAGGTACATTTCAAATGAAGAGGGCCCAGTTCATTCAGATTTAGGGATAAGCTCACCTGATTCATTTTCCTCAAGCAAATTGGTGGTCTACGCTCCACTGAAGCTCTGAAAAAACCATATTTTTGGGAACTTTTATCAGAAGTGCCATCCAAAGTGATGACAGTAATAGCAGAAGACCTGAATTGTTGGACAAATGCAAGTTGGTATATGTTACCAACTAGATAATGTCCCAACAGAAAGGCTGATGAGATGCTGGAATACCTAAGCAAATTGGGGATGTGTCTAACAATCGATGAAGAGGACAACAACTTGAGCAACTTAATGTGATGGTCATATGACTCCGCCAGATCCCCACAGTTTGGCTCATGCCTAGATTACATCCTAGTGTCATCAGATCTCAAGCTTCTGAAGTCCAACAGCAAGGTCAGTATAAATGCTGAAAGTGACCACATGGCCATCTATGTGGATATTGATCTTGACAAACCCCTGAGGAATTGCAAATGGCAGTTGGCACCAAACACTGAGGGATGGGGAATGGTGCCAAATGATCAACGCTGGACTGGATTGACTGGTCGCATATCTGGATAGCCACCCAGAGATAGACCCTTTGGAATGATGGATTTGGATCAAAGAGAAGATGAAGCATGATAGCATGAAGTTCAAAAAAGTGATCATCTATAAGCAAACTGCCACTGCAAAGCAGCTGAAGTCTAAATTAGAGACGTTGAAACTTACCCAGAGGGATAGAAAAAATTGGTGAAGTGAATACCAAACAACACACAAAAAGTATTGGGCCCTAATGATGAAGCAAGATTCAGAGTGACAGACCAATGTGACGTACTGATATCAGAGCTTAGTGGGGATGATGACCAAAGAGGTCCTGACGCACCTCAAGAAAATCTGAACCAAGGCTATGATATGGGAAGTGGAGACAGCGGAAGGGGAAGTATCAACAGACCCAGAAATGATCAAGCTCAAGAGCAAACAATTTTATGGTGAACTTTTTTGACAATGAGAAATGAGCAAATTGGCGACAAAAGCCCTAATTGACCTGGCCAAGCTGGCACTGGGGGCTGTATGCCAGAAGATGTCACCAAATTATCCGCTGAAATTTCTATTGATGAAGTTAAGCGGGCGCTAAAGGAGTCACCAAGAATGAAAGCAACATGCTCTGACAATATGTGTGCAGATTTATACAGCACATTATGAAACTGCATTGTGCCAGAGCTCAAAGCCCTCTTTAACCACTGTTTGTGAAATAGATAGCAAATCCCGGGGGCCAGAAGACCAGAATTGTACTCTTGTACAAAAAGAGACTCTGATGCCAACTTCAGAACTGGTGCCCAATTGCACTATCAAACTCTGATTATAAACTGCTCACGCGCATATTATCAAATTGGCTGATGGCAACAGCACCGTGCGCATGCTCCATAAGGCCCAGAACGGATTCATCAAGGGCTGGAGTATTTGGGACAGTATTGGTGCAGTCCAAAATGTACTCCAGGATATGCGGGGAAATGAGCAGGGGTAACTTATGTTCCTCAACATGGAAAAGGCATGTGATCAAGTAGCATGGTCATTCCTACATGAGGTGTTAAAGGCAGTTGGTATCCCAATACTTTTTGGGTGTGGATAATAACACTGTACTTGGGCCTGATAACCAAGGTGATCTTTGCAGATGGCATAACCAACGAAATTTTGGTCATGCAGGGTCTCTGACAAGGTGATCCTAGGTTGCTGATATTGTTTATTTTGCAGCCAACATTTTGTTGGTGGCAGCGGACGCAAAACTCCAGGTCCTAGTCCACCCAAAACAAACACCACTGAAAATGCTGGCATTCACCACTGACATGGTAGTAGGAATAAGCTCACCAACCAACCTCCAGAGTGCCAAGGAACTACTAGACCTATACCAGCTAGCTTCAAACACGAAAGTCAACTTGGCAAAAATCTCAGTAATGAGGATAGGCATCCCAAACTTCAGCCCTCCGACTGACACAATGCCAATCATGAACTCCCAGATGATCTGATACCTTGGGATACTATTCAACAATAAGGGACCTGCAGTACTTAAAACTGAACAAGAGGTATTGTCAAGCTTATCAATCTAAATGGCATGTTGGAAGAGCGCCAGACTATGCCTTAAAGAGAAAGTGCAGGCAATCAACGTCTTCATTTTCTCAAAGTTGTGGTATATCGCCCATGTACTGCAAATGAGCCTGAACCTAGAGAAGAAAATCAGGACAATGCTCCACACCTTCCTGTGGTTCAAGGCGAAGGCAGCGCTGATAGCACTGGAAACTCTGTTAAAACCAAAGAACGAAGAAGGCATGGGCCTCCTGGACTTTGAATCCCACACTTGGCAGATCTGGGCAAAGTCATTTCTTAAACTAACACATATGCACATGCATTGCTCAACTCTAGTGTGGGGCGTGAACTGGGCAAGAGTCCAAGGTCTCCAAGAGCCAGTCTCTCCCTGCTCAGTACACAAATGCATGGCACACCACCTGCAAATAACCTCCTGAAAGGGTACCTTATACTACTGGCGACTATGCAATTGGGCTGTGCACCAGGGCGGATGGTCATTTGAGTGGTCAGATTGGGATGTTAACCAAATCCAAAGAGACATCAAAGCCCACAATTCTGCAATGATTTCCGCAAAGAGCTGGGAGGAGTGTAACCAAATTGCCAACAAATATGCCACCAAGTCAATCATAATAAGGCACAAATCAACACTAATTAAAAGAGGGATCCACTTCCGAAACCTGGGCACAACCCACCCACTTGGCCACAAATCCTAATCAACTGGGCTACAGAAGGCCACAATAACAACTACCGGATAAAGAAATTGATTTTGGGCATAAACTCCCATTTGGTAATGGCCAAGCAGCAGTCAGTAACCTGACAGATCCTAAATTGCGCATTCAAATTGAGTAAGCACAATGGGCCAAATTACTTGCACAAGGAGTGCCCTGTATGTGCCAAACTAGAAGCAGATATTGCCCACTGATATTATGAATGCGCCTTGTTCAAAAAATACTGGTCCACAATGTGACTCATCCTATTGGGTGAATAATCACTGATGGAACTACATCCATTGCAGGATCTATTTTTCACAAAAACCTTGAGAATGGCTCTGATCTAACTACAAGCCTTCATCTACCATTATTGTGTATGGGTGATTCAATGTGCTCTCATTGCCAAGAGTTTGAGTAACAAGCGCCCCTATCACAAAATTTTGGTGTTGAAGACCATTTGGATTATCTCTGATCAGCTCTGATGGATCTCCAAATTCTTGCACTTAATCCATGGGTGTTACAAAGCTGCACGTTTGGCTTTCCCCACCAGATTGCTCACCATATGCGATGAGGCAACTAATCAACTAAGAATCAAATGGCCTGTAAGCCCACCAATGCTAGAACTGTGGCTACCAATGACAATAACCAATCAGCAATGGAAAGAGGTGCTAGAACTCCAGCAGCCCAAACTCCTGGTCCTTTATCATTGTCTGAGTCACCTTTATTCTACCCTCCCCTCTTACTTTCCCTTTAATTTATTCTAATAAAGTATGGAGTTTTACTAAAAAATCAACCTCTGCCAAATAGTCCTATAATTTTGGTTGAATTTGATTGGGTTATTTGAATATGGATTATCTGTGGTATATGGCTAAGAGGTTGGTTTAAAACTTACTTTAGTCTATTCTGGATCCAGATTGGTGAGTTTAGGAGAGGAGGTTCATTGAGGTAATTTTTGGTTGGTTGATTTAGTGGTTGCTGTGGCTACCACTTTTGGGGGAAGGGGGAAGAATAGTGCCCCATTCAAAAAATGTTATTGGTTTGGCTATGGGATCATTGTGCAAAGAGCCAGGTGTGGATGCCACAGCTTGTGAGATAAAGGGGCAGTGCCATTTCAAATAGTCCAGTTTGAAGCAGGTAGGGAAATGGTATGCCCTCTATCCACTCAAGCCCAAAAAGGATGGTCTGGGACAGAGGGGATAATGGTGCAAGGGGGATTGAGAGGTCTATTTCTGTTGATACTGGACAAATAGCTGAAAAAGCATAGGGCCTGTGAGGTGAGTGGCTCCATTGGGAACCACAAATTGTATTATGGGATTAGAACCATATTCTGATAATCCAGTAATAATTTCATTTATTAAAATTTTTGGTGGTAGGTGGGTTGGGAGGTCTGCAAACTGAACCACAAGAGTGGTATCAGTGGGCAACTGAGTATGAATAGTTGAGAGGGGGTGCCCTGGAACACCAGGGGATGGTAGCTGCTACTGCAGCATCAGCTTCACTTGAGAAGCTGAGATCAAAATACTCCTTGAAGGGGTAGAAGTCAATGAAGCCTGCAGGCTGTATAACATCCTGGGCTAATTCAATAATAGCTTTATCTGAATAGGGGAACAACTTACCATATCAACCCAAAGGCCAAATTTCATGTTGCTCTGGGGGAGCATAAGGGGGCAACATGGCACCACCTGGGTTTGGGTGAGATATAAGTCTAAGTCCTTAGGTGGGACATAGTGTCCTGAAGAATTTGGAGGGCTAGCTGAGCCAGCGCAAGCATATTTTGGCAATGGCCAAAAAATGTTAGAAAGTGGTACACCACTGCCCCATGTGGGGCAGTGGGCATCAAATGCATTGGCATATGTAACTTGAATAGGGCAACAATGAGTGGAGCTGTTTTTACTAAATTCCAAACTATGATTTGACCAAAATAAGTGAATTGAGAGAGAGATAATAGCGATTTTTATTTATTTTGGGTGAACAATTTGGTAAATTTATTTAATATATTTGCCAATTATCACCCACTTGCCCAAATAGATTGAACCTATCAGACTCAATAAGATAGATTAAATACCCTCACTTTTTGCCTGGGCCTGCACATTGCTAAATTTTGTAACTCAGGAGCCCCCTGACCCCTCCCCTTCGCCATGGTCATCTAACAGTTTGCTGTTGACAGCCTGGTTAGTAGGTTTAAGTTAGGTTTTGGTGTCGTCTTTCTCATTTGAGCGTTTTGACATGTTTTATTTTTGATTATTCTCTTTTCGGTAATGTCTTTCCCCTGGTCAGCAGCTTACCATGAATAAACAGCTATATAGATTTAAATTATATGATAGTGATTAAATAAAAGTGATTGTGCCAGGATTCGAACAACGTACCTTTATAAAAATTTTAAGAGCCAAAGCTGAGCTGATTATGTTAAAGGAGATATTTTTAAAATCAATTGGGTTTTTGATTCAAAGTTTTGATTTAGATTAACTTGCTAATTAGCCAAATGACCACTAACTACTTAAAATCATTTAAATATCGAATCAACCGAATATCTAACTGCTCAGCAATAACATTATACCGATTACCACCAAAAACTTATAAGATTTTCACTTGCTACATATAAAACTTTTTAATTACTATGAAAATTAAAAGATCCTTTCTTAGTGGATACTTGTATCACATAAGGAACCTACATGCCAGTTTTAGGTTTCTAGGTTGATTTTTTTAAAGATTTTGAGATGATTCATTCAGTCAGTGGAACTTTCTCTTTTATATATATGGATTGGTAGATGGCCTTCAATAAGTTTAGTATATGAACCTTTGGAGCCAATCAGATAGTATAATTTTTATACTGATGCTTTATAAACCATCAGATAATGATCGGAGATTTGATGGCCCCACATGCACACTAAATTATAGGTGTACAAAGAAAATTAGTTTTAACATTGAATTCTAATACCATCTCACAAAAAGTATTATCCATCAACCGTTGCCTCTTAATGCATTTTCTTTAAACAGCTATGCCGAAATATTATTGTGGTAAAATATTGTTTTCTAATCGTGACTATTTTTGCAAGTATTTTTTCTTGGACAAATCTTTTTTTATCTTTTGTATATAACAAAACCCCCTTTTTAAATAAATAAATTTCAGATTATTGCGACATTTTTCTGACCCATGACTCTTTGGCTGTTCGAAAGGCACATAATGCTGGATGGAAGCATGCTGCAGCTGTCAGAGAATACTATGCTGGTATTAGAATATTTAGTGTTTAACTTATATAAAGCTCTTGGGCAGGACACAACTCAGAGTGTGATTGATCAAATCACCGCGGCTTACAATTCAACTGGCGGTTTTCCTCCAAGTAAGCTTTTAAAAATTTACTCCATATTGTCAAAATAACTAACCACTTGGTACTTTTGTATAACTTACAGTGGCTCGTCCTCCTATCATGATGGGTATTTTTTATTATTGTTCCGCTTACTTATCATTTATAGGAATGCCGCCGACTTTTGCACCCATGATGCCCCCACCACATATGTTTAATCGTCCACCCCTGCCAGGATTCCCCCCTAATGGTCAAACCTTTCCGGCTCAAGCACCTCCTTCCTCTGCCCCTCCAGCTGCTGCACACCCGCCTCAACAACCACCACCTATCCACCCATCTCGCTTAGCAATGAATGCTGGGAATCTTTAAGATATTTGATTTGCATATGAGAGAATTCTTGATACCTTGTTATCACTGGAATTCTAAGTGCTTTTTTGTACTTTGTGCACCTAGCAGTAGTTAATTTTATTCTTAACAGCGCAATTAAAGTCAGGTTGGAAGCAACAGGTAGGTGTTGAGAATCATTTTTTGGCGCACGAGATGTTTAATTGTTGCTTATAAAGTCCTTTTAGATTTGATTAACACTTCAGCTTCTATTTATTGCTTTTTGAAATTTAAAAAGCTTTTTAAGTATTCTATGTATAATTAGTGAATTACTTAAAATGAACTAGCATTTCTAAAGTATTTAAATAGTGCGCATTTAAGAATAATTTATATGCGATAGGTTAGTGCATAATAAATTCTTTTTTACTTAACAAGTATTTTTGGTAGAAATATTTAGTTGTGGGTAGCTTTTCATCTATCTATTTGATCTAGATTTTTTAACTGCTTAAATAATACACACACAGTATCAAGATACTACGGTTGGAGCGAATAGCTTCTAAATAAGTTTATATCGTGGCATTTGTTGGGTTGCTGAATACTGATTTAGTTAAATTCATAGTGCAATACGGGTTATGACTTCTATTTTCTTGAATTATAAAAGTATCCTTTTTGCGATTTATTTTATTTAATATTTTGTGAATCTTTTCTTTACTTTCAACGTGCTTCATATGATCTAGGAAACTATTTGATTGCTAACCCTGTGTTTATTAATAGGTCAATTTTTTTATAATATCATTTAGGTACTTTAGTTTTACCTATATAAAAGATAAAGCCTTTAATTCTGTCATCTATTCCAAACTTTATGACTATAAAATCACTTAATAATTTTTATTCCTTTACTTGATAATTTTAGATAATAACGATAAAAAAGTACATTTTAGGTTATTCTATAAATCTCCTTGTTCTATACCCCTAAAGTTTACATATTGACAAACAATTGAGCAATAATGATTGAGATTATTACATAAAAATTAGACACTTATGTTTCATGTTTTTCCTTGAGCGCGACATCTCAGATTGCAAACTCTTGAATAAAAGTGAACTCATATTTAGAAATTTTTGGCCTATGCTCTTGTGAAAAACTTGCTCCAGGCTATGCCCAAAAATGTTTAAATTGTGATAGCTATAGCAAGTTAGGGTTATGTAAATTAATTAGCAATAAAACTTTCTTTGATGGAGTTGGCTCTGTTTAGGTTTCAATTCGAATTTCTTTTCTTCATTTCATTTCGGCAATGTCCGTCCCCTGGTTGTCTTGCATCGAATAAATATAAATCTATTAGCAAGAAATTGCTACTATAATTAGATAGCAATATGAAGATTGTTACGTTTTAAAGAGAAACGTCAACAAAAAAACAAAGCAGTTTAGAATTTTTATCAATTGACTGAATTATATTAAATTGACTAAATTTATTAGTTGACAAAGCTAATTTTTAACTGCATAATATAATAGTTAGTGTCCTTTCATATTGTTATCATCTCTCCTTTAGGTTGCCCTATTTATATCAAAGCCTCAACATATTAGTATCCAGGATTAGTCTAGGGTTAGCCATTGGCTATCTAACTGATCAAGTTTATGAATTTTCATGCAGAGATTTTAGTATCTAGTTTAGTATGCTTGTCCATGCTTATTATAACATTATTAAATCTACTCATTTAACGTTTTTATAAACAATTATTAAGCCTTAGATGTATAGATAAATGAATTTATTTAATTTTTATATAATTCAGTGTAAAATGGACTTGAGCTTTCAGTAGCAAGCATAGTTTAGGCGCAATTGACTATTTATCAACGTATGAAGACAGTCTACTAAATTAGTAAAGACAAATTTTTAAGGGGTTCTTTAATAGTATTGTTTCCTGCAACACACTGTAATCTTAGTTGTACTTCCAGTGTTTTTAATTATTATGGACACCACTCAAGAGGAAAATTCCTTGCCTAGTGGTAGACTTGACCCCAAATATTATCAGGGGTTAATCAAATTACTGAGAAATATGTGAATAATAAAAGTTCACATGAAGAAGGATACTACTAAACACAGCCTAAAAATGACCTGAAATGTATCACATGTTACATTACTAACATTTTTAATAGTTTATCTGAGCAATTGGATTGGCTAGTTAAACCTTTTGATAGTAGATCTAAGGGTTAAAACAATCCAGATGATACTAAAAATGACAGAAAAAATTAAATGAAACACTAGATCCAAATCAATCTACCAGTAATCCATTTAAGTACAATCCAGATGATGCCATCCACCTCAATCAATGTGAGGCTACTACCCCTAAATATAAAGTCACTGAGTTAACATAACATGGTTTGCCTATAAGTTCTAAGCGTCTACATGGCCATAATGCCACCTCCAATCCTAGATACAGATAGTACTTCAAAAAACTCATGAAGGTATTGTAGATTTCCCCAATTTTATTTAGACCTTTTTCTTTCTAATCTAATTTCTTTTAATTATTCAACCTCTCTTTTCAGTGCTTATCTAGAGATTTTGATGTGAACAATGCCAAAAACTAAGGTTGCAAGTGAAGAAGAGAGAAACACATTGAGATCAATTTCATTGAGTGAGGATAAATACCAAGTTAGGCTTTGTCAAAAACATCAATGAGACATAACCTCAGTTTCAAGTAAATTTTATGTGGAATTTAAAGAGTATCACAGCCTGACTAAACCCCATAACTTTTGAAAACTTTACAACTACATAAAATTTTACAAGTAAAGACCAAGTTATTAAAAGTAAGGTTTTTACTATATGTTAGTTCTTACCTGCTTGTAATTTTAATTTACTCCCAGTTAGAGTAGAACCCAAGTTAATTCCAAGTAGATTTAAGAATGTGCTTAGTCTTTTCTCCAAAAATGCACTTATTTATAAACTAAATTGTTCTCATTCTAAATCTTGGCCTAATCTAAAATTACTTGTAATCTTGAAGATTTTCAATTATCAATTAGATTTTGGGCATTCAAGAACTAGTTTTAGGTATCATTGGAGTAGGCTCAAGGTGTTGTAAAAATGAACTTGTTATGCTCTGAAAAATTCCAAGCACAACTGGTGATTTAGTGATAAGCAAGTAATATATATTTCATAGCTTAGCCAATCAGAAGTAAAGGTTGAACTAAAAGATAAAGAGAGGACCCTATCCGCAACCCTTAAACTGAACTGGGTTAAGCCTCAATTTGAAATTTAGAGTGAGCTCAGTCCCAGAGAATATATATTAAAATATATATTACTTAGGCCATACCCTGTACAAATGCTATATTGTTAATGCTCTGCTATCCCTCACCCAAAAAACCTTCACTGAAGGTAGGTTGTACTCAAGTAAAATTAAGCAATTTGTGACAAGTTATGAACAATCTTAAAGAGCTAAATTAATAGGTGATGAAACTGGTTGAATAGATTTAAGAAAATCAAACAAGCATCCTCAGATCTAATTATATGATTTAAGGAATAGCAGCATTAATTTTTGCAAGCTACAGTAATATGAGGTGACTAATTTAATATGCAAAGACCAAATTCCTCAAAGAACAGACAATTTATACTTATAGAATTTATTTGACTAAGCATTATCAAAATAGTGTAAATGTCATGATTATAGAAGGGATTATAGATTTAAATTGCTTGCTTAAATAACTATTTAATTCACTCTCAACTATCTCAGCTAAATTGAATCAAATATATAAATTATGAATCCATGTTAGATAGTAAATAGTTTGAAAATAAAAACAAGGCTGCTCAATACACATTTATGTATAGTTGACAGCTTGTATTCTGATCACATTGAGATCAGGCCAGAAAAATTATCAAAGTTAAACATTTTTAACTTTAATAAAAACCTCAATGAAGTTGTATTTAGCTACTTTTAAATTTTATAAGTTTTGCCTTGGTTTTAGTTTATGGATAATGACAGGAGTTTGAAAGGCAAGAAGCCACCTTGATTAAAACAAATATATATAATATATATATTCTAAATATCAACTTCTCCCTTTGCCATATGTGAGAACCAATACTTTTGTCAATTGTAAATAATCTGTGAAATTCTGATTTGCGCAGTGTGACAGTAAGAACAAATTTCTGACTCTCAGCAAAAGATTTGATATGCTTTAAACCTCCTAATAAATATCATAAAGGGAAAACAGTCTCAAATTAAAAATATCTCAGAAAAGAATAGTTTATATGAAAAAATCTCCAAAACACTACAAGTGACTTGAAACCTCACATAAGCGCCAAATCAGACCCCAAACGCTGTAAAACCCTCTGTGGATCAAAGGAGCTAATCAACTCTGAGAAATACTATTATCTTTTTGTAAATTGGTAGATTGTTCTCAATAGGATATCCAACAGTTCCTTCAACATCCCTTAACTTGCTCCCACCACTAGTTTGTAAACTTTTCCCTGAATGACTATACCATATATTTATATATTCTTTAACAAGCAGATTATAAATTGTTTTCAGATTATACACCTCCAAACAATTCAAAACCAAGGCTCTGCCAATAGTAGGGCTTTAAAATACTTATTTAACATGTTAAAAACCAATATAGTCTATAATTAATCTTGTTGTGTGTCCACTTTTCAAAATTGTGAACTCCACAACCCTTAGATTGGACCAGTGTAGGACCCACAATTAATAATGCAGGTGGTCATAAAAGCAATGCCCCTCATTATGAAAGTATTATCTGCCATAAGAGGTGGTTCACAAGTGGCACTAACAGAATACCAGACATGTAAATCTTTAAACAATGACTAATCCCCCATTTTACCCAGAATCCCAACCGCACAACCACCCTACTGAGGATTAAAAGGAATAAAAAAATATTTTAAGAATATAACCACCTGAAAAATGCTGAAAAATGAGATCAATGGAGCAATTAAACCTTGAGCACTATAGATACAATGCTAAAGCCATCTTGAGATCAAGATGGCAAATGCTAATTTAAGGTCAAATCTGTACTATACCATACTTCACCATAAAATGGAATAGACAAGTCAGCGCCATGAGAGATTTTAAAGTTATTACTGGTTTCAAGCTTAACCTTAGAGCTAGAACTATGACCTCAACCATATTATTACCTTATTTTTTCTCTTAGCAGATTATATTTTCTGGTTTCTAGAATATCACTATCATTAGACTATGGTTTTCTTTTGGGTATTCAAATACCCTGGTAGAAGCCTAGTTTTATAGAATGTCAATTATATGACAAATTATGGAAAAGAACATTTGTATATGTTAAAACTTCTGAAAACTTAAACTATTAAAGCTTCAGGAAAGTTCCTTTAAAAATATTACCTAAAAAATTTTGGAAAGTTGTGAGCTGTAGGTTATTTATAAGTTTTTTAATCTAGGGCCCTGAAGTCACAAAAAATGACTACTCAGTGCTTTACACTCTCATCCTTGAGGCCTAGTTTTTTAGTAGTAAAGTAAGCAATTGAATAGACTATAAGGATGGGACTATCTAGTACTAAAAAATAGACTATAAGGATAGGGTTACTTGAAAAAAATACAATGGCAAGGGAACATATATAAAGAAGAGAGATAGTTGAGGTTTAAATTGTTATCTAGTTAAATTAAACTTAGTAAGAATTTTTATTCAAATATCTAAAATTATAGAAGTTATTTTGTTAAACTCATGTCTGAATTACTCTTCTAGATACTATAAATGAGACTATTACATTGCAGAATATCAAGATGGAACAGGTTTAAGACCAAAAACTTTTCTTTCTCGTTGCAAACACTTTTGCAACCTATTCAATTCAAGACTAAATCTAGTTTGATAATCTCATAGAGGGGATTAGTCTGCGCCCATGTCTGGGAGAAGTTGGGCAAGCAAGGCAAGAGGAGCAGGTGGAAGGCCCGCAGCCTCAAACGTTCAAAAACGCCCTGGAGAATCTGGCAGAATAGAAAAAAATCTAAAAAAACCAGCGGTCACAATTTCCCCAGAGATACTTGCATGGCAAGCATGATGCAACCAATACATCAACACGCCACATTCCCAGCCACTTTTGTCAGTGGAATTTGGAGTCTGTGTGTATCTGGACATCCAAAAAATGGCCCTATGGGAAAAATTTTGTGAAGATGTACACAAAATTTTCCTGACCGCGGTGTACATTGCACCTCACTCCATGTCGCGCGGTTGGCTGGACCTAGGTTTTGAAATCAAAATAGCAGCAGACAAGGCTGCAGCAGTGTGCATAGTGGTCAACCTCCCTGAAGGGCAATGGGTCGTCAAATCTAAACGCACCAGATGGACAAAATCAAACCAATTTTTCCTCACATTTGACTTTTTGCCTACTATGGTAAAACGTGATATTTTGGAGCAACAACTGAAAGATGGTCTTACCATATATGGCAAAATATAATCTTTAAAAATGCAACGTTTCACGCTGATGCCACACCTGTGCACCAGCAAAGCCATCGCAGTTCTGACCCCAACTGAGGAGATCACAAAGGACCTAACCCAGATCCCGCACTCCACCTTTATTGACATCACAGGGCATACCACCCACCCATTCTGAGTAACTGTGGACAGCGCACCCCCCATTTGCACCCACTGTGATGCATTCGGCCATAAGGTGCATGCGTGCCCCATCAAAGAGGGCGTCACATTCCAAGAGCACCCCTCGGCAGCCATGACCAGTGGAGAGGCGCACTACGAACCAACTGCAAGCACCAAGGAGGCTTTCCCATGGGGAGCACAAGGCTGCTACCTATTGGTAAAGCCCATCTCCCCGCAGGAGTGGAAGAAGGCCAAGCAGGCCCATAGGGCCGTGGCCAAGGAAACGGCCAAGGCCAACACCACCATCCCACACTCACAACGCCAGGAGGACATGGAGACCTTTGTGGTGGAAGCAACTCAGGAATCCATCACCCAATCAGATTGGGAGGCCCAGGCCAAATGGGCCACTCAATCTGAGGATCTGATGGGAGATTCGATCTCACCCAATTGCTGCACCCAAGCCCCAGTCAAAACTGACTTGGGACCTATCCCAACCAAAAATTTTTTTTTGCCCCACTCGACGGTGCACTGAACTTATCCGCACCACAAAAAATTTGTCCGACGTCAGGAAAACAAAAAGTGAAGGCCAAAGCCAATGCAACTCTTTCCACAAAAATTAACAAAAACCCTGATAGTGTTGCTGCTAATACCCACACTGCTGTGAAAGCCTGTGGGGACCTGGAAGAGGCTGGTGGGCCTGGGGGCCCACCCCTCGCACCTAAGGTGCGATGGGGGAAACCTTCACCCTAGGGATGCTAAATATCGCCGGACTCAAGGCCTCCCCATCCCAGGCTAGGAAACTGAGTTTTTACAAAAAAATTTACCCATGGATATCCTGGCCATCCAGGAGTCCCACTGTCCATGAGGTTCTGAGGAAGCTTGGAAAACAATGCTCCTACCATCCCTATCCTTTTGGTCAAAGCACTGTGGGGTGCTAATTCAGAAAAACAATTTTTTCAAATTTACATCTTCAGAAATATTCCTAAATGGCCAAGTGCTCATTGTCACCTTCTCATGGGCCAATGTTGCACACACAATTGTCAACATTTATGCCCCAAACGGTGCACATGAGCATCAGGAATTTTTCTCATTGGTCAAATCCCTCCTGCTACCCCCCAATTCTTTCCTAGTTGGCGACATGAACTGTTGGCTAACCTCACCAACGGACTGGTGGCTGCCCTCAACCCACGCCCCACAGGGTCACGTAGAACTACGCATTCTAAAAGCCACCCTTGGGCTAAGGGATGCGCTGCCATGACATGCCCCACTGCTCGAAAACATGATGCGTCCCCACGTCCATAACAGTCAATTAAGGTCCATGACTTGCATCGACCTTATTCTAGCACCGGCAAAATTCCAACCCCACATATCCCACTTCAAAACAACAAAAATAGAATTCTCTGACCACCGACTGGTCTCGATAACATACCACTTACCTGTCACAGTTGCAAAGGCCCCACATTGGTACAAAATCTGTCCCCCTGAGCTTGCGTCGCCAGGATTTTCCACACGGGTGGAAGAGGCAACTTTGGCAAAATTGTTTGTTGCACCATTTTGCGTGGACCCCATTTCCACATGGGCAACTTTCAAAGAAGACACCATCCACCACTATTGCCATCTCTCCTCCAGATGCTCATGAGCCACATCGGCAGTTATATCGCACACATTGGCAGAATTGGCCCACTTGGAGTCCAACATTCCAGCCACAGGATATAGCCCTGCATGGGGCCAGAAGTGGGTGGAGGCAGCCACCCACCTCAACGCACTCGAAAGACAACACAAACATCAGGTTTGTGTCCAATACAGGGCCACACGCATCACTAAAGGTGACAAGTGCACCGCATACTTCTTCAAAAAAATTTTTGCACCACGCCAGAGTGTGGCCTGCACACAGGTGCAAAGATCAGATAATTCCATCGTGGACACACTGGCCAAAGTGGCAATCGAAATGCAAAGATATTACTCCAAGTTATACCAAGCCAAACCAATTCAGCTGGCTGAAATGGTGGAATTTCTTGACCGAGCTCATATCTGCACCATTTTCTGATACCCGGAAATAATGAATTTAATTACTCTGAATGAATTATGGACAGCCATTTGAAGTGCGCCAAACCAAAAATGCCCAGGCCCAGATGGCATTCCATATGAGTTCTACAAAAAATATTTTAAATATATATTTCCATTGCTGCTAGCCTCACTCAACCAAAGCCTGTTGGAAACGCGCCTCCTACCAGGAGGACATGAGGCCTTTACTGTCACACTCTTCAAGAAAGGGGATAGGCTTGACTTAGCCAACTGGCGCCCCATTTCTCTAACAAACACAGACACCAAAATTTTAACCAAAATCTTGGCTAACCGTTTAGGGACTGTAGCATCTGCCACCATCTCCCCAGAACAATTCAGTTTCATCCCCAGAAGGTCAATTTGGGATAACGTGCACTCAGTGGCTAATGTGTGTCAGTCCACAGCCTCTGGGGCACTTGTATTCTTGGACCAACAAAAGGCCTATGATAGAGTAAACTGGGAATACCTTAGGACCTGCCTCCATCAATTCCGCCTACCCCCCGCTTCATTAACTGGGTGATGCTGCTCATGGAATCTGCAACAATGGCAGTGCATGGCCCAGGCTTCCTAACGGAAGTAGTCCGCCCTCAAAGGGGCCTGCGACAAGGGGACCCCCTCAGCCCACTCTTATACAACTTCAGCCTTGACCCACTACTGCGAAATGTGAATGCCCACCTCACTGGGGTCCATGTGCCAGGCCAAACCCCAGTCAAGATGATGGCATTTGCAGATGATTGCGTAGTGGGGGTGTCTAATAACAAAGATGCACGCACTCTTGAAGCCCTCATCCAGGAATATTCCTGGGTAAGCAATGCGGCACTGAACGCCTCCAAAACTGAAATCATCCTCCTTGGTCAGTTTCAGAACTGCTGGGCTCCAGCAAGTAGTTCCCAACCCAGCCCATCTGCTCGCCCACGTCCACGCCTTACTAACTCAACACACACTGCTCCACTGGTGCTCCCCTTTGTGCCACGTCCTACCATAGGACCAGTACGCCATCTGGGCGTGTGGATGGAGGCAGGCGGATATGCGTCAGCAGTAATGGAGTGCTGTATACTGGACAACGTGATGAAGCAAATCGCCTCTCTCAGAGCCCACCCTACTACCCTCACTGGCAGGGTAATTCTAGCCAACTCTATGCTCCTATCCAAAGTCTGGTTCAGAGCCCACGCCATCCCCTTCTCCCCAAGCTTCTTCAAATCCCTGTATGCTTTGCTGCAAGGATGGCTTTGGTCAGGCCACCCTCCACCAGTACAGCTAGAGGTCATGTTTGGCCCTCATCATCATGGTGGCATGGGCCTGCTTGACTTCAAAGCCCATGCCGCCAAGATCCTGGGCACCTGGATCGCGGCTGTCACTGCTCCTACACTCCCATCCCAACACTGGTCCCGCGTGGCCCACTCCAACTTCTCTCAAGCCTTGGGCCTCAATAATCCATCAAACCCCCACTCCCTGATGAAATACCTCGCATCACACACATTGGCCACAGGTCCTCACGGGACTAAAACCCACTACAAATGAATCCTACTCTCCATGCGAAGCGCAGAGTGGAGAATTCGTACTAGTGGACATACAACCCAAAGAGGCCGCCCCTCTCCTCAGTTCACACAAGAGGTACAGGGGCTACCCATCCATGATGGCGTGATCCCCATTCGACCCCAAGTCCTATCCAGGGTGGACTACCTGGACATGATGGACATCCCTTATTCCATTGAAACCCAAAAGACTATCTGGAAATATGCACACCATCCTCTGTTGCAGCCTCAAGTCCGCTCCCATGTGTGGTGCTGCCTGAGGCGGGTGTATCATACAGCTGAGCACTCTAACGCTTTACACTCATCCTGTGTTGTGTGTGGCCAGTATGGAACGCTGTTCCACCGCCTGGAGAAGTGCCCCACCTCTAAAGTGATATGGCGCGAAGTCCAACGTCTGCTAGGCCAGGATCAAACGCATCCCTTCAGTCTGTCAAGAGATATGTTTGCTTCATCAATGGCCTCCCCCTCCCACCCTCCCTCCATGCTCTGGTGGTTGCAATCGCCATGTGGACTATCCACACAATTGTCTTGGATGCCATCGCTGGATCTATCCCCACCCTCCCTGAAGCTGTCCACAGATTTCGGTCTCATTTGGTGGACCACTTTCAAGCATGGATGTTTGGATATCTCCCACCACGTCGCTGACAGCTGGTCTCCTCCTGGTTCCCAGTCTGGTTCATCAAATCAGACCCCTTCCTCCACACGTGCTCAATAGTGGCTACGGCCCCTTCACATGTTCCCTCCCCTCCCCATAAGTGGCGTTCCCACTGGCAACTTGAGATAGCATCGCTTCTCTGGGGTGCCTCCCCTGGTACTATGTTTTGTCTCGTCTGAGTCATATTCAGAAGTGTCCATCCCATGGTCGGCCTTCCCCGCAATAAATTTAAAAGATGGAACAGGTTTAATGTTCATTCTATCATAGTATCAGCCATAACTAATCTATACCTGATATTAAAATGATATATAAGATATAAGTATATTTTAAAAATTGATTTATATAACAACTGAAGTGCTATAAAATTACATATGACTTGTATAATAATGATTTGCTTATATTTTATACATATTTACTTACTAATTAGCAGAATATCAAACATATTGGTTTTATGTACTACCTCCTTTTCCTTACCTTTATTCCCCTTTATCAGTGCAATATACTTATCAGGTTGAATTGCCTCATAATAATAACTTACTAATTAGTTATCTTTATCTTTATCTAAGTATTCTGTGCATAAAATTCTCTAGGTATTAATTGTTATAATTTTTGACATGATATATGTCTTATGGCTGAGGAAATATTTAAAATCTAAACAATTATGAGATCATATATGATGAGCTTAAATTATTATGGGTGTGGATCATTTTTGCATAAGTTTGCCAATAAAATTAGCTAAATTTAGAATTTAATTATTGTAGATTGTGATCAGTAAATTTAGCATATAGTGACTAATAAATTCAGCTAGATATAAAGTGAATTATTGTAGATGGCAATCAGTAATTTTAGCATATAATGATCAATAAAATCAACCTTATATAAAATGAATTATTTTAAATTGGAAATCAGTAAATTTAACATAGATCGACCAATTAAATCAACTGATCAATATAATATATAGGGAAGGATACCCCAGTGGTAGAATATGGACCCTTTACCACTGCCTCCCTGAGTCTGATTCTGGTACAGAAAATTTGGGCAGGGGATGATATGACTGTTAACGTTGCACACCAATGCCCCAAACTGAGATAGCAAATAACAAAATCAGTCCATGAAGTTTCTGGCCTATCATACACTGCACATGGAGGTATTTCAAATACTTATCCTCCTTTCCCATTCATTTAATTTCCCCTTAATTGATGCGGTATCATACCCAGGTTGGCCCACTTCAAATAAAATTGAAAATCAATACTATATATAATGACATGATATATGTTCTAGGGATGGAAAGTATGTTCAAAATTCAGGAAAGTATGAGATCATATATAATGAGCTAAAATCATTATGGGTTTGGATCATCTTTGCATAAGTTGGCCAATAAAATCAACTAAACCAAAAAATGATTTATTTGTAGATGGTTTCTAGTAATTTTAAAATAGAGTGACCAATAAAATCAACTAAATCCAAAACGCATTATTGTAGATGGCAATTAGTAAACTTAGCATAGATTGATCAATTAAATCAACTGATTAATACTATATATAATGACATGTATATGTCCTAGGGCTAGGGGTATGAAAATCCAGGCAAGTATGAAATTATATAAGATGAGCTTAAATTATTGGTGTGGATCATAGTTGCATAAGTTGGCCAGTAAAATCAACTATTTTTGAAATGTATTTTTTAGATGGCAATCATTAAATTTAGCATAGAATGTCCAATTAAATCAACTAGATCTAAAATGAATTTTGTAGATGGCAACCAGTAAATTTAGCATAGATTGACCAATTAAATCAACTGATTTTAAAAAAATTAATTGAGGTGGGTCAACCTTGGGATAAATATACCACACTGAGAATTTTCCTAGCCACTACAGGTTTTGAACTCAAAACCTGCACTAGGGTGGAATCAGTTTTACCCGCTCAGCTAGCCACCCTTATTTTTTAAAACACCATACTTTATTTAAAAGTAAATTTTAAGGGAAAATAAGAGGGGAGGGTGGAATACAGGCGATTCGGCCAAGGGTAAAAAGGACTGGGGTTCAGGCCGCTAGAGTTCTAGCACCTCTGACCATTGCTAATTGGTGATTGCCATCACTAGCTATGGTTCTAGCATTGGCAGGCTTACAGGCCATTCAATTCTCAATTGATTAGTTGCCTCATTGCATACAATGAGCAATCCAGCGGGGAAAGCCAAATGTGCAGCTTTATAACACCTGAGGATTAGGCGCAAAAATTTTGATATCCAACGGAGATAATTGGAAATAATCTTAATGGTTTTCAATATCAAACCTTTGTGGTGGAGGCGCTCATTGCTCAAAACCTTGGCGACAAGTGCACAGTGGATTAACCATACACAATAATGGTAAATGAAGGCTTGTAGTTGGATTGGAGCCATTCTCAGGGTCTTTGTGAAGAAAAGACCCTGCAAAGGATGTATTCCCAGTGGCAATTGTTCGCCTGATAGGATGTAACACATTGTGGTCCAGTATCTTTTGAACATGGTGCATTCATAGTAATGATGGGCTATGTCTGCTTCTGGTTCAGTGCATATGGGGCATCCTTTGTGCTGGTAGTCTTTCCCGCTGTACTGCCCAATTTTAATGCCCAGTTTAGGATCTGCCAGGTTACCAAATGCTGTTTAGCAATTACCAAATGGGAGTTCAGGCCTGAAATCAACTCCTTCATTGGGTAGTTGGTGTCATGGCCTTCAGTAGTCTAGTCATTTAGGATTTGTGGACAGTTGGGTGGATTGGACCCTGATTTTGGAAGCGGATCCCCATATTCTATCAGCATCAATTTGTACCTTATTTTGATTGACTTGGTTGCATATTCATCAGCAATTCTGTTACGCTCCTCCCAGCTCATTGCAGAAATCATTACTGAATTACATGCTTTGACGTCTTTTTGAATTTGGTCAGAGTCTTGGTCTGATCACTCAAATGACCATCTGCTCTGGCGCATGGCCCAATTGCATAATTGCCAGTAGTGTGGAGTACCTTTTTGGGAGGGTATCCGCGGGTGGTGTACCATCCATTCTCATATTGAGTGGGGAGAGACCAGCTCTTGGGTGCCTTGAGCTCTTGCCCAGTTCATACCCCACGCTAGGGTCAGGCAGCGCATGTGCATCTGTGTTAGCTTCAGGAACAACTTCCCCCATATATGCTGAACGTGAGATTTGAAGTCCAGGAGGCCCATGCCTCCTTCATTCTTTGGTTTCAACGGGGCTTCTAGCGGTATTGGTGCCACCTTTGCCTTGAACCACAGGAAGGTTTGGAGCATTGTCCTGATTTTCTTCTCTAAGTTCAGGCTCATTGGCAGCACATGAGTGACATACCACAACTTTGAGAAGATGAAGACGTTTATTGCCTGCATTTTCTCCTTAAGGCATAGTCTACCGCTCTTCCAGCATGCCATTTGGATTGATAAGCTTGACAATACTTCCTGTTTGGTCTCCAGTACCACTGGTCCCTTATCATTGAAGAGTATCCCAAGGTATCAGATTGTCTGGGAGTTCATGATTGGCGTTGTATCAGTTGGCGGGCTGAAGTTTGGGTTGCAACCCTCATCACTGATGCTTTTGCCAAGTTGATTTTTGTGTTCAATTCTAGCTGGTAGAGGTTTAATAGTTCCTCAGCGCCCTGGAGGTTGGTCGGTGAGCTTATGCCTACTACCATATCATCAGAAAATGCTAGCATCTTCAGTGGCATTTGGTTAGGGTGGACTAAACCCCAGAGCTTTGCATCCACTGACATCAGTAGAATGTTGGCTGTAAAATTAAAGAGTATTGGTGACATAGGGTCGCCTTGTCAGAGACCTTGCCTGACAGGGATTTCGGTGGTTATGCTATCTGTGACAATCACCTTCATTACCAGGCCCAAGTACAGCATCATTATCCATGCTCAAAAAGTGTCAGGGATACTGACTGCCTTTAGTTCCTCATGAAGGAATGACCACGCTACTTGATCATATGCCTTTTCCATGTCAAGGAACATAGGGTACCCCTGTTTGATGCCCCTCACATCCTGGAGTATGCTCTGGACTGAACCAATGCTGTCCCATATACTATGGCCTTTGACAAAGCCATTTTGGGCTTTAAGAAGCGTGCGTGGTGCCATTACCATCAGTTGATTAGATAGTATGCGCATGAGAAGTTTATAATCTGCGTTCAATAGCGCAATCAGGCACCAGTTCCAAAGTTGGCGTCTGAGGCCCTTTTTGTACAGAAGTACAATTTGGGTCTCTTGGCCTCACGCAATTTGCTGGCTATTTTGTAAACAGTGGTTAAAGAGGGCTTTGAGCTCCGGCATGATGCAGTCTCAGAATATGCTGTATATTTCTGCACACATATTGTTGGGGCCTGGTGCTTTCATTCTTGGTGACTCCTTTAGCACCCTCTTAACTTCATTGATAGAGATTTTGGCGGATGGCTTGGCGACATAATCCTGCATACAGCCCCCCAGTGCCATCTTGGCCAGGTCAATAAGGGTTTTTGTCGCTGATTTGCTTGTTTCTTGTTGTTTATGAAGATCACTGTAGAACTGCTCAACCTCATGCTTGATCATTTCTGGGTCTGTTGATACTTCCCCTTCCGCTGTCTCCACTTCCCATACCCTAGCCTTGGTTCAAATTTCCTTGAGGTGCTTCAGGCCCTCTTAGGTCATCATCCCCGCTAGGCTCTGATATTGGTAAGGCGCGTTGGTCCATTTTACTGAGTCTTTCTTCATCATTATGGCCCAATACTTTTTGTGTGTTGTTTGGTACTCGCTTCACTAGTCCTCGCTGTCCCACCGGGTGAGCCTCAGCCTTTCTAATTTAGACTTCAGCTGCTTCATGGCGGCAGTTTGCTTGTAGGAGGTCGACTTTTCAAACTTCATACTATCACGCTTCATTTTTGCTTTAATCTGGGTCCATCGCTATAGCGGGTTCAACTCCAGGTGGTTGTCCAGATATGCTATCAGTTGATTTAGTCCGGCGTCAATATTATGGCGCCATTCCCCATCCCTCATCATGGCTGGTGCCAATTGCCACTTGTGGTTCCTCGGAGGTTCAACAAGATTGATATCCACACAGATGACCATGTGGTCACTTTTGGCATTTATGCTAACCTCGCTGTTGGATGTCATCAGCTTGAGATCTGATGACACTAGGATGTAGTCTAAACGTGATCCTGACAATGGGGATCCAGAGGCGTCATATGACTACCACGTTAAGTTGTCTGAGTCATCATCCTCTTCATCAATTGTTAGGCACATCCCCAATTTGACTAGGTAATCCAGCATCTTATCAGCCTTACTGTTGGGACGTTCTATCATCAGGAATGTATCCTGTCTTGCATTCATCCAACAGTTCAGGTCTCCTGCTATTATGGTCATCGCTTTGGATGGCACTTCCACTAAGAATTCCCAAAAAATATGGTTTTTGTGGAGCTTCGGTGGGGCGTAGACTGCTACCACATGTATGCTCTTGTCAGTTTCTCTGTTTGTAGCCATCACTATCAAGATCCTTCCGGCGTGAGTTTCACCCATAAATTTCAGGTCTATTTTCTTGTCCATTGCAACGATCGCCACATGGTCTGTCCAGAGGGCTTGGTAGCCTATTTGGTGGGACCACGGGTGGTTTTTACATCGCGGTTTGAGCTTGGTACCATTTCCTTTTGGTTACCAGCTTGTGTTTCTGAAATAAAAATTAGGTTAATATTATTATTAGTTTTTAAATGGTGCATCTTTCTCCTTCTTGTTTATATGCTCACCATCCCCCAAGCATTTGTGGTTGCTATCCTCATTTCTGACTGCCCAACCCAAGGGGATGAGGTTTAGCATTGTCTGGATTGTGGATCAAATCATGTACTGAGGTCTGGTTGGTAGTTGATGGTGGCATCGATGGTTGGCGGGGTGTATTACTCAGTTTTCAGGGTCAGTTGGTTGGGGCTGGGATTTTATTCCTGGGCATCCTTTGTAATGGGAATTTGGTCGCCATCCCCATTTCCATATCAATGGATAATGTGGATGGTTTTATGATTGGATCCAGGTGCCCCTTGTCCCCTGCTGGTGGAGCGGCAGATTCCCCCTTATCCATCATTTGGGTTTTCAACCCTTCAATCGATTTAGTGGCAAAACTCAATTTTTTAGTTGGCAATTGTCCATCCAACTTTGTCAATTTTGTCGCACCTGCTGATTTTTTGCTCGTCACCTCAGGTTTATTTGCTTATGACTTCCAATTCAATTTAGTATTTGCTTTCAGCTTGTTAGGCTTCAATTTAAATTTGCTGGCTTCCTGCATCCATCTTTTCTTGGGGGACCTCTTCAGGTTCGCCTTCTGCCATCTTTCCTCCTTGTGGACTGTTGGATTCTTGGCTCTTTTTTAGGCTCGCTGGTGCAGTATCGCCTCAAATCCAACAATATCACAGGAGCTATTCTTATCACTTATCCAAAATAATATGATTAGGCACTATATAAAATAATTGGTTTTATATGTTTCTTTATTAAGCGCTGTGCGGGGAAAAAAGCCAACCCTGATAATGTTGTGATAATAGTAATTTAGACAATTCAAAGTTCAGGCTCAGATTGCTTGGTGCTATCCAAATTAGGAAATATGCAGGTTCAGCCTATTGGGCTGTTCAAGGCTCATATAGCTTCAATGCAAGGGCCAAAGGGGATGGAACCGCCGGGAAAACAAACCCATGGGTAGGGATTTAATCAAATTGGCCCAATCGGAAGGCGGGAAAATCTTTTCTCCCTGAGGAGCCCCCACTGACCCTATAAAAGGGGCTGATCTTCGCGCAAACATTTGAACGGAATTGGCAGTAGTCGCTGAAAGAGCCTCCAATGGACTCCCCTGAATTTGCTGCATAGTCGGCGCAATTTGACTGCCCAAACTCGTGGTATTTGCTCAAGTTTTGTTAATGAAAGTGTTACCCCAATTAGTAGGGTTCCACCGAGAATCAACCAGGGTCTTTTGGCCAATATTTTGCTCATTTACCTTGAAACCACTCTTATGATATACTCAGACATGTAATTGTCTGACATTACCCCTTCAAGAGTGGTTGGTGGGGTATATGATCGCAAAAACCGCCCATGCATGCAGTTAATAGTAAGACCCAAAGCAAGGGACTTAATTGAATACTCATCCCTCTCACTTGTAGGTGATGACAAAGGGACCTTCCCAGATAGAACCAAGATTTCCCTTCTTGGTGTGATGTGATTGTGGTAATACAGAACCAAGTCTGATACTTGGAAGGAAGGGAAAGGAGCCTGGCGCTCATCAGCTGCTTGACCTTCCTTGGTGACCATCTTGGCCAAGTTATTCATAGCCTCAGCTTGCAGCTTAATGATATGCTGAGCCAATTTTTTCATAGCTTGTTTGGGATCTGTCCTAGCAGTGAAAAATCTTTGGCTAGTAAAGTGGGAACTCCAGGTTCTCTTCCATACAACACGCGGAAGGGAGGCATCTTAAGGATGCGATGGTAGCTAATCCAGTAAGCCATGAGGGCACTGGGTAAGTAGAGATCTCAGTGTAAAGGGTCAGAGCTAGCCATCTTGCGGAGGATGGAAACCAGAGTTCCATTAACCCTTTCCATAGCCCCATTTGTAGATGGGTTATAGGGAGCTGAGAAGAGTTGTCGTGCTCCCAGGGAGGTGACGAGGAGCTTTACAACTCAAGAGGTAATGTTCTTCCCATTGTCACATAGGAGGACTTGAGGGCACCCATGCCGGGTGAAGATATACTGGTGTAGGAAGGTGGCCGGGGCCTTGGCAGTCTGAGCGGGGAGAGCCACAGCTTCAACCCATTTGGTGAAATAATTAATATCAATTAAAATATATCGATTGCCCCCAGTAGTTTAAGGGTGAGGACCTACCACATCCAAGCTCTTGGTGTGGAAGGGCTGTTGAGGCGTGGTTGGTTGATACTGGTACTGGGTCTTGAAGCTGGATTGTTTTTTGCAGGTGAGATAGGCATCCAAAACCTCAGTTATGGTTTCCATGATGCCCTACCAGTAATACCATTCTCTAATCCACTCATAGGTTTTTTGGGCTCGGCCATGGCCCATCATCATGTGGGACTCCATTGTTACAGGTATCCGCTCAGAGTGCCGAAGATAGGGCAACCATTTTATCCCTGCTTGTTTGCATAACTTCCCATTTTCAACCTTTGTGTTACAGGAATGGCGAGCGAGCATTTTCTGTACAGGTTCATCTTCATCCATCCAAGACTCAGGAGTCATGAGGAGGTCATGCAACCTCTCTGCTTTTCTATTATCCAGGTGAAGGAGGGGCAGCCGCGTCAACCCATCAATATTCATATGACTTGTCCAGCTTGATGCTCAATGGTCATGTCATAGTGCTGGAGCTTAAGAGCCCAGCGAGCCAACTGCCCAGTGGGGTCCTTCATATTCTGCAACCACTTTAGGGAGGCGTGGTCAGTAATAACTCTGAAGGAAGTCCCAATAAGAAGGGGTGGTAGTATTTCACGACGAGTAGGATGGCAAGGTACTCCTTTTCCGTGATGCTGTAGTTGCGTTCAGCCTTGGATAACATTTTGCTGAAATATGATATGGGATGATCAATCTCATTTTTGTCCAGATGTGCTAGGATAGCTCCAACAGCATAATCAGAGGCGTTCGTGAATAACATGAATGGCTTGCCATAGTCAGGGTGATGGAGATAGGCCTTTTCTGCAATAACCCCTTCAGGGTCTCAAACGCGGCCTGTTGTTCAACACCCCACTGGAATGGAGAGGTCTTAGTCAAGAGTCGGACAAGGGGCTCACTGAGCTGGGCGAACTTGGGGATGAGCTGATGGTAGTATCCCATCATACCCAGGAAGACTTGGATGTCGCGGAGGGTTTTGGGCTCAGGCATCTTTGATATTGCTTACACCTTGTCTTTGAGAGGCTAAATCCCTTCGTGGGATATCATGTGCCCAAGGAAATCCAGCTTCTTCTGGAAGAACGTACACTCGGAGGGCTTCAGCTTGATGTGTTAGGCCCGCAGTCACTGGAACACTTCCTTTAAGTGGGTGAGGTGCTCATTAAAAGTTTTGGAAAATACTGTGATGTCATCAAGATAGACAATCACACAGCTGAGCTTGAGATCCTGGAGTATGTGGTCCATCGCACGCTGAAAAGTTGCAGGGGCGTTGCATAACCCTGAGGTAGCTGAGTGGGTTTGAAAAGACCCTCGCTACAGACTAGGGCGCACTTCTCCTGGTCTTGAGGAGAAAGGTCCATCTGCCAGTAACCACAAGCCAAGTCCATGGCCGAAAAGTACTGGGACCCAAAGAACTGCGCCAGGGCGTCATCAATTTGGGGGATGGGGTAGCTATCCTTTTTGGTAAGGTTATTCAGATTACAGTAATCCATAACGATCCTATGCCCTCCGTTTTTCTTTTTGATAAGTAGAAGAGGGGACGACTAAGGGCTTTGTGAGGGTACCAGCAGCCCAGCGTCCAACAATTGCTTGAGCTCCATCCGCAACTGTTGCTCCTCAAATTTTGATTTGCGGTAGGGCTTAGATCAAATGGGGTGAACATCACCAACGTCAATGGTATGAGTTCAACCCTTCATGTGCCCATAGTCAGTATCAGACTTAGAAAAGATATCGTTGTAGGACTCCAGTAAACTGTGAACTTTGTTAAACTTAGTGGGAGTTAGCTCCTCTGAAATCTTGACGTTGGGCAAGGTGAAAATTGTTTGATCGGTGGGCAGTCCCATATCCACCATAGACCTAAGACAATGAACTTGATGGATGTCGTCAATAGGTAGCACCAGGGCTTTTCCAATTTCCTGATGCTTTGTGACAATCATATTCTTACCAGTAAGATTCCCCAGCAGAAGGTTGATAGGGCGCTGGTAGGCAGGGTCTAGGATACCTGGCAACACCCGAGGTTCCAAGGGGCTTAGGCCGTCAACACTTGTGAGATGCAGAAGAAAGTTACGAGGTTTTGCATGGTAATGTGGGTGTCTATCACCTTTTGCTCACCCGCTTTTATTACTATCTCCTCTGCCGCATACAAGGGAATGCCCTCTGAAGCATCCACAGAGTCAGGCAACAATTTCGAGTTTCTTCCTGACATGGTGTAAACAAGGGTAATGGCAGAAGAAGGGAACTCAATGACGCAGGTGTATTCCTTCTTCTTAGGCTCGTCGTTGGTAAAGACTAAAGGAACCTCATAATTTAGAAGGGAGAGAGTTCCTTGTTTCATATTGATGATTCCGTCATACCAATCATAAATTGAGTGCCAATGAGTAGGTCATATGCCTTGTTGTCCAATGCCACAGCGGGGGCAGCCAGCAGGAGCTTCCCAATACGGATGGAGAGAGAAGAATAGGCTCCAATAGCTCGTGTGTTGTTGGGCCCTACAGTTCCAAACTCTTTAAAACAATCAAGGTCAGGGGCCAACTTAATCTTTTTTATGAGCTTTGTGGAGACCATGTTCACTGGAGCACCCATGTCAAGGATGGCTAGCACGCGCACCTTATTAATAACAACCTCTACCTTGGTTATCATGCTATCAAAGGTAGAGGTGAGGGCGAGGACATTTTGCAATTGGAAAGTTGGGCCAGGCGTTGAATCATCGCGGGACATCTGTCTCTAATTGACTGGAGGGTATGAACCTGTGGGGTAGAGCTGATCACAGTACCAATCAACTGATCAGCATCACTAGCAGTATCAATCATCTCAGAAACGCGCACTACCTGCTGCAAATATGTGTGTCATGGTATCACACCTATCTCAACTCATTCAGGCCTTAACCTATTGGGAACCCGCACTTCCATTGGCACTCCCAACACATAATAGCCTACATCCTCCTCACCCCCTTCAGACCCATCATCCAAGGGATTGTCGATGCACCTCAACAAGTTGCTAAGAGGGGGAGGAGAAACCGGCTTGCTCTTCTCACAGGGGAGGGCTTTGTCACTCACATCTACCCTGATTGCTTTTGCAGGGTGTATCGTGGAGGTACCCTCTTTTGGGGAAGATGATGGAAGGGTAATAGGTTTGGCTTTGGCTTTAGGAGTGACCGGCTTGGGTAATCTGTTAACAGGAGGTTTTTTACTAGTGGTAGCCTGAGAGGAGGCTGAGGGCGATTGAGGTAGCAGCTTAGGAGGGGGCGATGTTTTAGTCGACTTAGAAGACTGCTCAGCAATAGGCTGCCCAGGTGAAGGGCTAACTGACTTGCTGGCTGAGCTTTTGAACTTGAGGTGGGAGAGGAGCGCGGCCCCGTAATGGCCACTATTGGCCGCCTATCCTCACAAGATGGAGGAGTATGTTGGCGTGGCAACTCAACAGAGGTGGGGTTTCATAAGGATACAGCCATAGAAGGGGCTGAAAGGGTCCGAGTTTCTTCCCACATTGAAGCTTGGAGAAAAAGTTCAGGTTCATAGAAGTCAGCCACTTCCAGTAATGCTTCCTTTATATCCCATACCGATTTGAGGGAGGGCCTAACTGCATTGATATGCATAGCTAGAGAGGGATATGGCGCCAAACTAACCACGATAGCAGCAATAGCGTCGTCTAGAGGGAGCAGTTTGGCCAGCAACAACGGATGAGCTTGGCTATAGAAGCGTTCAATAAAGGAGGGGAGCAATTCACCCTCTTGCAAGCAAAGGCGCATAAAAGCCTGTTTTTTCCGTTGTAAATTTGATTTGGACTCAAACTCATCAATCAACGCCTGTTTAACCTCTTCCCAGGTGGTAAGGGAGGCCATATTGGGAACCATGACCTCTTGAGCCATACGGCTCAAGAAGGGAAGGATACCCTGGGTTTTTTTGGAGGTCAGTCGCTCCTTCCATAGCAGATTCATAAACGTAGATGAAGGAGGAGATACTGCCCTCACCAGGGGAGAACTTATCTCTGAACGGCGGTTTAACCATGATTGGAGAGGGCCCATAGGGGCCTTGAGAGATACTGCTCAAGCCTTTTGAGGCGAGCCAAAGCACTGGCTAGTTGGGTTTCAACTTCAGCTAGCCTTAAGTCCGTGGTAGTTATCATTTATTTAAAGAGCTTTTTGGTGGTTTACAGGTAGCCCCTGTAGTGAGCACCACTTGTTGGATTCTTGGCCCTTTTTTAGGCTCGCTGGTGCAGTATTGCCTCAAATCCAACAATATCACAGGAGCTGTTCTTACCACTTATCTAAAATTTTGTAAATATGCACTTAATAAAATAATTGGTTTTATATTTTTCTTTATTAGGCGCTGTGCGGGGAAAAAAGCTAACCCTGATAATGTTGTGTTAATAGTAATTTAGATGATTTATACTTTAGGCTCATATTGCTTGGTGCTGTCCAAATTAGAAAATATGCAGGTTCAGCCTATTGGGCTGTTCAAGGCTCATATCGCTTCAATGCAAGGGCCAAAGGGGATGGAAACTCCGGGAAAACAAACCCATGGGTAGGGATTTAATCAAATTGGCCCAATCGGAAGGCGGGAAAATCTTTTCTCCCTGAGGAGCCCCCACTGACCCTATAAAAGGGGCTGATCTTCGCGCAAACATTTGAACGGAATTGGCAGTAGTCGTGGAAAGAGCCTCTGATGGACTCCCCTGAATTCGCTGCATAGTCAGTGCAATTCGACTGCCCAAACTTGTGGTATTTGCCTGAGTTTTATTAATGAAAGTGTTACCCCAATTAGTAGGGTTCCACTGAGAATCGACCAGGGTCTTTTGGCCAATATTTTGCTCATTTACCTCAAAACCACTCTTGTGACATACTCAGACGTGTAATTGTCCAACAAGGACCATTAATTCCATTTGGGTTGGACATTGCTCTGTTGGTCCAGGGTCAGTTCCCTCATCCATTGCATAAGATTTGGGGTTTGGATTTATAAACAGTTCGTCATCTGCTTTGGGTCACCTTGCTGCTTCTCGTTCCCATGCTTCTCTATGTGCCAGGTCCAATTCTTGTTGTTGGCGTTTCAAGTCCACTACCTCCATTAGGTTGTGCAGGATCCATTATTTGGATTTTGGGCGAAGGAAAGTCTTGGTACCAACCTTGGTGATCCCCAACGGGGTCATATTTGCATTCTAAAGTAGTTTTACCTTTACGGTGGCAGCATTGAGCCATTTTGTGGCCAGTCTGGTAACAGAACCGGCACACTTGTTTGGCATCTTCCTGTTTGACATATACTACCCTGTCAAGGCCGGGCAGGCGGATGAATCAGGTTAGAGCCATTTTGTTTGGCTTCATCCAGGGTGCTGGTTCATACAGCGCTTCCACTGTCTGGGGGTGGAGGCACTTTGAGATGTAATCGCCATCAGCTTGCTGAAATTCTTGTACTTCCCCATAGTATGATAATCTTCCAGATTGCTTCATACACCCACTCCCATTTGCAATTGGTGGGGAGATTCTGGAAGTTTACCCACCTTGTGGTTTGGTTGGCATATCTGGTCGGCTCTATTTGCAGATAAATCCCCTTGTATCTGATGCCAATTTCGAGAAGTTTCTTGTGGTCCAATTCTCCTGGAATCGCTATATCTATATAGCCTCGTTCAGGTACCCAGTGGTGATCAAAGTCCCTTACAGCTAGGTCTTCATCGAGTTCCTGATAAATCAACATTATCAGGTCAGACTATTCCTCCTCCTCAACTAGCTGCAGGTGGATTCAGATAGCATCCTTTAGGTACGATTTTGGTGCCTGATGGTCTGTAAAGCCCCCACTGATCAACTGATGGATGTACTCAATGTGGCTCCCTGCTCCATTACAGGTGTTGTCATCGGTATGCGCTGCTGCTGCACTGTAGGATTTGGTTTTCACGCATGGTTTGGGTACATTGGCGGGGGTCTTCCCCTTCAAAATCCAGCTTACCAATTCATCTAGGCTGAACCCCCAGTTCAGGAACGCTTCAATCTGATGAATGCTGATACCTCAGAGGCTGATATTTTCGCCATTTGCTCTCTGATCTCGAGACTCTGCCACTTGAGGGCATCTGTTGGCGAGAACCCCAGTTGGTACCACTTGAGGGCGGATTCTGGGCCGCACGTTGGGTGGAGGTATTTTTGAAGGACCTCCAGCATAACTGAGCTATGCTGGCTCCAGTCCCTTACTGTGACACTATTCCAGCCCCCATCTGTAAATACTCATGCCATGGCTGCCTGAACTCCCGCTTCACTCCATTGGAAAGCTTAAGAGGGGGTGAAACCCTTAGCAGCGTATGTGGCTGCTAGAGTCAGTTCTGGGAAGGATTGCTTCCAATCCCAGATGGCTTCGATGCAAATCCCCACTTTGAGCCATTCTCAGCCCAAGTCTGGGGTCATGACCCCTTTCATTGCCATTGCTGCCTGTGGTGAAATCTCATGTTCCATCCATGGTTGGCTGACTCAGGGGTGAACCCCACTGCGTCCCAGTCTACAGCTTTGGCGATTGTTGCAGCATCACGCCAGATTTATCACTTTATAATCAGGAATGGTCAGCATCTGAGGGTTTTGTGAATTAGTTTAGTCACCCCCAGATCTGCCCATTCGCGCACTAGGCCCATACTAGCCCCCACTTGGAACTAGTATTTAATTTCCATTGGTGTGAATCCGTTGGCAGACCAGTTGATGGCCTCTTCCGGCGACCAATCCCAGAAAGGCCCTCACTCCACTGCTTTTTCCTTTGTCCAGCCCGCTTTCATCAGGTCTGATGCAGTGGCTGGTGAGATTCAGGTGTAAGACCAGTGTAGGGTTTTGGTGGCCTTGAACCCAGCCATGATCCATGGTAGTGCCTCCTCTGAGGAGAATGTGGTATTATACAGTTTCAGTGCCATGTCCACTGGAATGGTGTGTTGGGCCCATTCAAGGGCAGTCAAGGAGTTTGGGAATCATTTCACATAATCAGCTAATTCTGTTGGGTTGAGGCCCGAGCTACCAATGGCTTGAGCATATCATGCTGTAATGCCTGCCTTGTTATATTCCATTGCGTTTAAAAAGTCAATGCTGGCCTCCATTTAAACCTTCACGTCCACCATTTTTAAATCTTTGCAGATTGCAGCCTCGATCACCTTGTTCTCCATGGGAATTTTCATCCATTCCAGGGCATCTTTGGTCCAAACTTGTGACGCTTTGAATAGTACTGCCATGTTGATTGAGATTTGGGTATCAAGACAACATTTGGACACTCTGGAGGAAAACTTGTGGTCTTGCCACATAGCCGTGACATCTGGTTTGATACCTTTGGAGACCCACTGAGTCACCGTAGAGTATGGGAACTGGAAGGCCTCCCATTGTTTGACTTTGTGGGTGGACATGCCATGAGGCGCCAACATGTCTGACTGAATTGGGGTATATTTCACTGGCCCTGGCCGCTGACTTGACTACTGTTGGTGTTTTGGCCCCTTCTGGAGTACTTTTAGTTTTTTTGCAAAATTTTCTCAAGTGTCCGATCCCTTGGATTCAGTCCCCAATATAGATTCACCCCTATCAGTGTTTATCCCCAATGGTTTGTATTGGTTTGGCAATTGGATCTGTGCTAATCTAATCCCCTCTGACAGCTTAAAATTGTTAGGGTTTATTCCCAATTGTCCATTCAGGATCAGCCATCAATTCTTGGTTGAGCTAGACCCCCCTGTCAACATGAATTTGTTGGGGATTGCACCCAATGGTTTATTGGGGATCACGCCTGACAATATGCTCATGTCACCAGATCAATTTTGGTCAGGGACCATTCACCCCCAACTGGGCCTTGTCAGAACTGGTGCCCAACTTCTTCTTCACTTGAATACTCTGAGCGGATTCAGTAAGTTTTTCTGTGTTGGCAGAAAACTTTTTATGGCGTTGCTCTGTTGGTTTGAGCTGCTGATTTTTGTCAATTGAATCTGAGTCAGTTTTGGATCCAACTAATACTTCGTCCAGGTTTTTTGTTTTTTTTCCACAAAAATTTTCTCACCCTGCGAGGACCCAATCCCCTCTACTGGTTTTGGTTCAGTGGGAATATTCCTGACACTGCTGTTCTCAGCATTGGGCCTCACTCCCCAAAGGTGTCTCATGTCATCTGGTTGTCAGCGGTCACCAATCCTAGGGAGTCAGCCCCATTGTCCATGCTAGTCACAAAGGCACCATGACCCTCTAACATGTTCACGCATTTTGTCATCATTTGTATTGCCAAACTATTTATTTGATGTACATGGGTTGTATTGCCCTTCCCCATTATTAGTCATGTAGGGGCTTGGGCCAGCGGGAAGTTTGTTAGATGGTACGTCCATCTTAGCATCCTTTGTATTATTATTGTTATTTGATATCAGCGCAGGAAAGTCGTCTGTTTCTATGTGCTGTGCACAGATGGGCGGATTGACTTTCCTACACTTGGGTGGTTGGCCGTGTATCACTACTCTATAATTGCTGTGCCCCCTGGCAGTTGGTTACTCTCTTAATTCTTGTTCAGTTCACTTTTTGATTTAAAAAGTGATGTTTGTGAGAGAGAAGATTCCGGCTAACCACCCTTAAATCAACTGATTAGTAATATATATATATATTGACATGATATATAGTCTATGGCTGAGGGGTATGTTCAAAATCCGGAAAAGTATGAGATCCTACATGAAGAGCTTAAATTATTAGAAATGGCTATAATCTTTGCTTAACTTGACCAATTAAATCAACCAGATTTAATAAAATGAATTTTTGTAGATGGAAATCAATAATTTTACTATAGAGTGACCAATAAAATCAACTACAATTACTAATGATCTATTGTAGATGGCAATAATTAAATTTACCATAAATTGCCCATTAAAATAACTAGATTTAATAAAATGAAGTATTGTAGATGGCAATCAGTAAATTTAGCATAGATTGACAATAAAATCAATCAACTATATAAAAATGAGGTAATATAGATAGAAATCAAAAAAGTTTATAAGACTATTGCCCTATAAAATCAATATAATATTAAAAACTAAATAAATTAAAAACTACCAACCTTATAACTGAAACATTGGACCAATCACAGCAACTGAATAAAAATGTATATTACACAGTATTTTGCATCATTTTTATTTGAGATTGGTAAGTAGTTTAGAAGTAGAGGTTGAACAAATATGCTTATATATGATTTAATTAATAAAATGTTTTCCTAAACCACTACAGCTAAAGGCTACCTAATTTAATATAAACCAAATAGACTAAATCTAACTACCAGCTATTTACCTGCTATCATACACAGTTTTAGTTAAGCTAATACAACCAGTCTCTTAAGTAATCATGCTATCTCAGGTATTATTCTTTTAAAAGTTAAATCTCACATTACAATGATAGTATCATATCATAACATAATATAATATACTAAGAAAGTTTTACAACCTTCAAACATAAGTTATATTATATGCACTTAAGTTTTTTATCATAAGGTAAACTTTAAATAATTTTTATTATATTATATTAGAACCATAGAAACGTTTCATTTAGTACATGGTAGTTGACTCTTTAGGTATTAGGGGAAGGATGAACAGGGGTAGAGCACTTCCAAATGTGAAGTAGAATAATTTAAACTAAAAATAAATGTAATTTGAAACACCCCAAAGTTGGATATGCCTCCACCTATTTATATCTGGTACTGCCATGGTGTGGAAATTTGGTAGCACTGCTCATATATGTGTCACAGAACCAGCAGATAAAATTGATACTGGCCTTCCAGTCAGGGTGCACGAACACCCAGAAGGCAAACCAGAATACCAAGGGCATTCCCATCCAAGTGACTTGATAAATAGGCAGGAGGGAAGCAAACAATGGATGATGTCTGGTGGCTTCCCTAACCACCATCCCAACAAGAAATCAGATAACAGCCCCTAAGGGCCCTAAGGATTCAGTTACAAGGGACTCATCAGGTACAAGGGTGGGTCCAGTATATTCTGTGGGGCTACTAGTGATAGATTGGGTGGTGAGGTCACAAAATCTCATCCAGTGGGGAGATAAGATCTCCAACATCATTGGCACATATTTCCGCCAGAGAGCGCTGTAAAATGGGAATATCCCCAATATGTTATGCATATTATACCCCCATTTGACAAAGGTGGGGAGCAGTGTGGCGAGCACAGCCACTAAAGCCCAATTGTGGCGCAACATGAAAAACATGGTCCAGGGTTGCTGTGGTGACAAACTCTATAAAATATAATAAATGTACAATTTTGGTAGTAAAGTGTAATTATTGGGAAAACTGAAGATAAAGAATTGACCAACATTTGTACCAGTGTGGGACAGTTATTTTAAGGCCTAAGGGCTTATGAGTAGGTGAAAAAGCATGAATGAAGGAGTTAAAATTCCAACCAATTTTGGTGGAACAACATATCTCAACTAACTCAACGCTGAATTGGCCTTCCACTGGCCATCTGACTCCCACTCAAGTTTCACCGCTAAACTGTATCTCTTACTGCAATTTCACTTATCTCACCCTCACTTCATCAGTGGGTGACTGGAAGCGCTCATGGCCAGGGCACTTGGGCCCTAACCACTAGGTATTGAATGGGATTTCCCACATTTGATTTCACTGGGTTCAGTTCCCCAAATTAATCATATTTTTGCCTTATTGGTGCAACCCTTAAATTACCATTAGAGCTAATTACCCTGAATGCTTATTATTCTCTAGCCCCTCAGCAGACCCCAACATCAGAGCTGAAGTGACATGTTCCCCCTCTCCCTTTAGTCGGCCTCTTCTTCCCACCATGACCTCTGCACACACTTCCCTGATCCACCTTGAGAAGCTCACTCATGGTTAAATTGGTGGAGAAGGAGGAACCATCAAAGGGTAAGCTGTCACCCACTGTTCATCCACCACATGGGCGAGATTGCCCTGGGTGATGAGGGGGATGGCCGCCTATTTTAGGCTCTTTTTTGTGTGAAAAGGGAACGTAATATGGTCAAGGATAGGGGATGCTCCTCTGGACCTACATTACCCTTTCCTCTTTGAAGAGGAGGAGAGCACTCACATGGGAGCTGGGCCAGGGCGACGTTTTTGTGGGCTTTTTAGAGTTTGATTTCCATAAGTATGGAGATCTTCTGTGGAGGGCCAGGGAGCATCAGGATGGGAGAAGTGGAAGGCATCAACTAGCTTGGAACAATTTGTGCAGTCCCAAGCGCTAACCCAACTGTTTTCATAAGCTGCGAAACCTTTCTATGCCATCTGGTAATAAACCAACTGGCGCGACCACCAGGAAGCCAAGATGGCATTAAGCTCAACCTCCTCTGACCTTTTGATCATTATTGATTCAGTTTCAATGGAATCCCCCTTAAACGGGGATAACTGCAACAAGTGGAACTGGGTGTTGATTCCAATAGACTAGAAGCCTCAGGCAAAACGCCCCATTGCTCAGGTCTGCCTCCACCTGATATGGCCCATATTGTTTTCTTGAAAATTTGCGGGAAGGCATTTGCATATGCAAGTGGCGCATAGCAAGCATGACGTGCAAACCCACCAAAATATCTGCATCAAAAAGATGTTTCCAGTTCGCAAGATGCATATAGTCGCTGATAGCCTTGGTTAGATATTAATAAACCAGAGACTGTATGTGTAAGTCTGAGGGGAGTGTCCCCTCTGCCTAGACCAGGTGGTGATCCCATTTCCCACTAAAAAGGGTCCAAAGAGAGCAGCTGTTCCCTCATCTCACAGGGTGATATTGCTCATGTGGTAGAATAGCGTTAGGTAACATCTCTCCCCCTGAAGATTCCACCACCTGTCCTCACAATTGGCTCCACCAAATTATTATGGTAAATTGAGAATATTTGCGCCAAAATAATTTGAAGCCGTCACACCCATGGGCTGAAAGGTTCTTATATAGTTGATGGCACCAAGCACTTGAAAAAAAGGTTAAAAGCCTTAAACCCTAAGTAACAAAGCCCAATGGGCTTACACATTTAGTAAATATGGAACAAGTGCTAAATTTTCGGCAAAACTCGCCAATGGCATTGGGACATTGGTAAACGTTGCTGTTGGTTTAAAATCTGCTATAAAAACATTGGGACAAAGCCTAATGGGCTTATACCTCTTAGAAAGAATGTTTTCAGTGTCAAATACTTGGTAAAACTTGCCAATGGCATTGGGCCATTGGGAAATGTTGTTGCCGATTTGAAAATACCCTCAAAAACATTGGGGACAAAGCCCAATGGGCATGTACCCCCTAGGACAAATGTGTCAAGTGCTGAATCTTTGGTGGAGCTAGCTGAGGGCATTGGGTCATTGTCAAAAGTTGCTTATAGCTCAAATCTCTTCCCTCAAGATTCAGGATTATCATTCAATGCATCTTGCTTGGCCAAATGGATGCCAAAGATACTGGCTGTGGATAGGTTGGGTATCCCAAACCCATTTCCAAGCTTTTGGAACCACTCCTATGTGGAGTGGACTTGTGAGCTTCCCAGTTCCCGTTGGGTAAGACACTATCATGCTAACTTTTAGAAATGTAGTGAAACTTTAAGTTGGGCTTCCAAGATTGAACTAACAGAACTCAGCCACCACTGACTCCTTCAAAGTTGGTTCAAATTGAAATACTTTCCCCCCTTTAATATTCGCCAGCTTAGGTTGAATCTTAAAGACCCCAATAATGTGCTTTATTAAGTTTTTACCCAAAATGATCATCTATTTAATAAGTCATAACAGACTGATGAAATTGATGGTTGATTTTCTCAATTTACCATTCATTAAAAATCTTTACAAGTTCCTGATATTTTGATTTAATTCAAAAATTTTTCATGCTGGACTCCCTATGACATTAACGGTGTGGTCCTTTGGGCCCTACATTGGCTGAGAAAACCAGTCATGATAGTAACAATAGCCCTATCATAGTCAAATGGGTGTATCATGAAAAAAACTTCTGAGAATTCAACCTAATTGTTGAGGTCATCCGTTAGCAGGATATCAAAATCATGTGGGCACATCTGTCTCCACTTCAAGTGAGAATCCACCCATTTGCCTCCATTTTCATATCCAACTCTACTATGGAGGTTCCAAACTGTAAAATCTGATTGCTCAACTCCCTGAAGCAAGGCCCGTTGGGTCAGGAGAGGCAACAGCCTGGTTTCTTGCCAAGTTCCTTTTCACACTTGCAATTCACCGATGCTCAATTGTCACACATCTCCCCACACAAGCCAACATCATCAGAACGGCAATTCCTCTGGCATTCTGACTTGCCTTTTGAGTTCTTATGCATTCTGACTGGCAGGACATTCTACGTTTCTATGCCGTCTCCCTGACATAATCAACTATCCATTGTTTTAGGCAATCTCTGCCATCCTTGTAGAGATGAACGCCGCAGTCGTTACCCTTTACCAAATGAACGTATAGTTGGTAGTTTGTCTCCTGTTGTTTGTTGGATCAGCCGCCAATTTTGTGAGTACCATTTAAAATGCTTTAAAGGAATTTCTCCATGGTATCATGGCCCCATTAACCTCTACTCTTCCCTCAGTTCATCCTCAAATAGGAAATCCAGGTGTACCTTCCTAAGATACTGCTAATCAGTACTTGACGCCCTTGCCAAGGGCAAATGTAATCCACTGTCGCCCTTAATAATGCTGCTTCATTGTCTAATTCCCAGCAAGGTCTTGCCCTTTTGGATGCATTTGATGGTGAAGCCCAATGGTAAGTGTGAGGGCTTCTGCGTTTTGGTATTTGAGCAGGTGCTCCTACCTCACTTGTTGCAGCAGTGTCAGCATCTTTAAAACCCCCTGTGCCATGTTCAAAACGTTTGTTCCAATTACTCTCTCTGATCGCCAAAGCCCCTAGCATGGCCTCTTTAGTCACAGCCTTCCATGTGCAAGCACCCGCGCTTGAGCTTTCTGGAGATATGCTCCAAGCTATTTTCAATCTGCGTTGGATTCTGTCTCTGCTCATCTTGCGGTTTGGTCCACCCCTATAAGGACAGTGGATCAAGTGCAAGGCTGTAACGTCCATTAATGCCTCTCTCT
>JAKSZP010003161.1:0-62810 GCA_022478985.1 Massospora cicadina | reverse complement strand
TATCCTCCTATCAACAATGTCAAGTAGAAAAGCCGTTCCTCCAGAAGACTTCCTACAAATTAGTGAAGCCGCACTTCGCCTGGCACACCGTTTCAATTGATGTGGTGGGTCCCTTGTCAACAGGGGCAAACCAGTGCAAATACATTCTGGTAGCAATTGACCACTTGAACAGGTGGGTTGAGGCGCGACCAATATAAGATTTGGGGGTGCTAATGGTGGCCAAGTTTTTTAGAGAGTGTATAGTTCAGCGACATGGTTGTCCCCAATTCATACTTACTGATAATGGGACAAACTTTACTTCACACATTCTACCTAAGCTAAATTAGCTGATGGCCATCCAGGGGGTTCTAACAACTCCATATCACCCTGAGTCCAATGGATTGGTTGAATAGGCTAATGGGACCCTGGTGAACATCCTCCAGAAGTTGGTTACTGATAGGCCCTCTGAAAGGAGTACCCTCCTTTTTACTGCGGTGTTTGCCTACAACATTAGCTACCATTCTGCCACAGGGAAAAGCCCATTCCAATTGCTCATGGATGGAACCCCGTGTTACCTGCGCTCCTATATTCTTGTGTGGAGGACAACAGCGGAATGGATCCGCAGTACTATTTGACCACCCTAATGAATACACTGATTAAATTGCAAACCAAAGCATATTCATTCAGCTTAGCTAAGAGAATCAAAAGCCAAGCTGCCAATCAGGTATGATGGAGTGACCTAGCACAGTTCAAAGATGGAGGCTTGGTCCTATTCCATGATCAACATGGGTTTGGCCAGAAACATATTCTGGCCAGTATCTAGATTGGACCATTTGAAGTCATTGAGAAGAACGGTATAGATGCATATACTATCAAGGACCCTGCTAGTGGTCAGATCATTAACCGGGTTCATGCAAAGTTCTTCTGACTGTATAAGCAATAGAATCCTTATCGTCCAGTCAAGGAGGGAGTAATGTTGTGAAATTGATATGACTGGACAATAAGCCCAAGGTCATCCGGCGAAATGAATGGAAAATGTTGGAATCAAACTGGTGATGGTAATTGAAGTGCTTCGAAATGAGGCAATATTGGATTGTTGATTGATGAAACCAATGAGATATGGCAAATTGAGTTACTAAGCCATGTAAGTAGTATCATCTGAAATTTTTATGATATAAGTAGGATGAGATGATCAAGGGAAGGTAGGTTTTTGATAGTGGAAGTTAGCAGAATAAGAAGAATCCGCGGTATTATAAATACATTTAATAAAAGAGGTTGTGGGAGCGAGTGCTCCATATTTATTTAATGTTATTATGTTGTACTAAGGGCAGCGATCATCATATCGTTGGTCCCTATTGCTCAGTGGGTTAACCCTGTGCAAAAATCCGCCAGCATATATATTGAATACCGCCAAAATTACAACAGCCTAACATACTGCTTCATATTGTATAGGTTCCTCAACGTCAAAGTTAATGCGCACACCAAATTCACGTGAGAACTTGGAAAATGCGTGGCTGATGTTGCCAGTTTGGTGAAAATCTTATACCATCTTGAGATAGTTACTTTTTGGGACATATGGTCTCTTTTTGCACTACGGTTAAAGTTGAGCAGCTGGGCCTTCTGGCTCATGCTGTTCCCCTTAATGGCTGCTGCATAGGTTTGTATGTTCGGTGGATTTAGTCATTTTGTCATCCCCTGATTGGACATAACAATCAAGACAAGTTATAAATGGTTGAATCAATTTAATCACCTGTAAACAAAAGTGATGATTACGGGAAAGAAAAGCACTATGCAAAGAAATGTTACTAACTTTTGGCGGATTTAGTTGATGTCACCAAACGTGTTGCACAGGGTAAAAACCACTGAGCAATGGACGAGTAATATGAGGATCGTTGTCCCTCAATAATTAATGATAATAAATACTTTATAAGTAGCTAATGCCCTGACGATACCACTTTGTTTATTAATAAACTTAACGGCTACTCCATTACTCTTTTCTACTACTCTTTTTTCTTCATAAAAGTACCCCTTCCTCATTTTCACGCTCAACTATTGATTCTTTGTATTCAGAATAAGTTTCGACCTTCTGCTTAGTAATTTCATACTGGTTTCAAAATTTAGGTGTTCCATTCAATTATTGAGGTTTGGCGGAATCCCCTCAATTTGACATACTATGAATACTTTGATTGCTTTATCTCATTTCCACAAAACTTCCACTTAATCTTGAGACTCACTTCAAATCTAATTTACAATCCGCTGAAACTATAGCTTATCTTCCAGTCATATTAGAATCTCGACAATACCCCTCTTGACTGGATAATAAGCTCCTATTACTTGTATGTCCAAAAAAAACTTTGCATGAATTTGTTTGATAAATATGACCACCCGCAGATTCCTTAATAGTGTAGGTGCCAACCCCATTCTTATTAATTATCTCAAACGGTCCAATCCATATGCTTACAAGCTTTTCCTTCTTCTAAACTCATGTATGTCATGGAACAGGACAAGATCTACCCCCAAACTGTTTGAGGCTGCTGCGTCTACATTGGTCAGCCACCTGATCCCAAATCTTCTTGGCTATACTAGTAAGATATTTTTCAGTTTGGAGTTTAATCAGCGTCTTTGCTAAGGCAGACAGATAGCGTTGGGGCTTGACTCCGCTGGATTCCCCCACACAAGAATAAAACAATGCTGGCAACGCTGGATGCTTCTATAAAGTAGTTGAAAACGACTTTTACCAGTTGATGAGTGGTAGCTAATATTGTATGCGAAGACAGAGGTGGATAATAGGGTACTCCATTTTAAGGCAATCCTAAAAAAGCTTGCATAGAATATCTACTAAGGTTCCATTGACCTGTTCTACCATTCCACTATATTCAGGGTGGTAGTGTATAGTTAAGACCCCCAGATTGCCATTAGTTCGTTCAACTAGGGCAGGATATGTGATAAGAAAAAAGTTTCGTTTTCATTAGGATAAATGGAGGACAGTCATGTCGCTGTATGATATACTCCAGGATGAACTTAGTGTAGTGACAGCCCCTAAAACATTGATTCTCCTTGCTTCCACCCATCTTGTCAAATGGCCAATGGCTAATATTATATACTTAAAACAATTTGCGCCAGTCAGCAGAGGCCCCATCACATCCAGAGAAACAGTATTCCATGTAAAATGAGGCTTAACCATCTGGTAGGTGGTCTTTCTGTGAAATGATTTTCTCCACTTGGCACTGGTAACAACAAGCAAACGTTTCAAGAACATCACAGTGTATGCTCTCCAAATAGTAATGGGGTCACAAGAACTCCAGATTTTTTGCAACCCTCTATAACCTACCGCTCTATGAGCATCCATAATAATTTCAAATCTAGTGGAAGTTCTTGGAAAACTCAGCGTCAATTAACAATCTTTTTATACAGTTCCCCATTGTGCACAAAGGTATCCAATCGCAGCCCATCAAGCACTTTGATCACATGAGGAAGCTTATCATGATATTTTCCCACAATCATCTTCTAATACTACATGTCTGACAAATCTGCCATAATGATGACCATTGGTAATCATGAGAGACAGTCTGCGTTCTGGTGTTTTGCCCCGGTTGGTGTACAATCTGAAGTTATATGCTTGGAGCTTCAGGGACCATTGCGCGAGCCATCCTTCAGGTTCAAGGAGATTCTGCTGCCAATTTGAGGATGCATGATCTGTTACCACTTTAATTTTTACCCCGTGAAGGTATACCCAGAACTGTTTATATGCGTATATTACCATTAAGCACTCCTGCTCAGTCTTAGTGTACATTTGTTCAGGACCTGTTAAGCTTCAGCTACAATACGCCATGGGATGCTCCAAACTGTCATCATTCTTTTGGGATAGCACTGCCCCTATGGAGGAAAGGGAAGCATCCAATTGTAAAATAAATTCCTTTTTGAAATTAGGATATTGCAAAATGGGCGCGCTAGCCAACACAGTTTGTAGAACATCAAAAGCTTTTTGACATTGTTCCTTCTAATTGAAGGTGGCATTAATCTCTAATAACTCGTAGAGAGGAGCCCCAATATAGCTGAATTTGGGATTGAGCTGATGGTAGTAACTGACCATCCCCGAAAGCACCTAGATTTCACACTTATTACCTGGTTGAGTCATCTTGCATATAGCTTCCACCTTAGCCGGCTGAGGGTTAAGCCCTTTGGAGTTGAAGGTCAGGGCCTTTGAAGGCAGTTTGACTATAAATCAAACGTGGGTTCAGCGAAATCTTTTAGAAATTAGTTTTCTAAGTCAATCTCTCAACGGAAATACGTCATTGAGGCTACTCTGTTCGCTTTGAACAGTCAGGTTTTATGTATAAACAGGCAGAATGAGTACTAATAAAAATACTAGAAGATTGAAGGATACTAATTAATCAAAATTAAGAGATATTTATAGGCAGCTGAGATATTCTGGTTTGCCTAAGAGGAACTTTGAGTTTTTGTGGCCCGTTAGGGCACCCAGTGCAGGCAACTTTGAGGGATGAAACCTGAAAGTACTGCCCCCCACCGCACTGGGGCTGCACAAATCTAAGCACCACCGAAGTGGGCCTGACCGCAGATGGGGTGGCTCACACCACCCCAAAACTGACATATTCCTCATTGTTAGGTATACCAGGTAGCAAATGCTACCCAGACAGAACAGAGATATGTCTCCCATTCCTTACTGTAAAGAATGATACCAGACTGACCCCCAAGCTGGACTTATTTGAGGAAAGAGGATTGCCATAGCTTTCTACAGCTATTTCTAGCCGTCTCTTGACTATGGCCAGGGAGCTTGTTGCCTGAATTCCTTCTGAAGAGAAGCAACGCTGGTTTCTGGCAAGCCATAGACCAAACATCACCTCCCCCATATCGTGCACCAGACCCTGAACCCCTCCTTGTCTGCAAGCAGACTTGGTGGGGCATACGCATTCAGGATCTCTGGCCATGCGAGATGACCAGAGGATAACTTACACCCTGGTTGGTATTCTTCATACCAAAGGAGAACACTACTGCACACAGCACCCACTGCTGGACACTCTGTGAAGATGTTCTTTGCCGTCTCCACCCCTCTGCATACCTTACAGGCATACAAAAGGTCATCCTTCTTACGCTTACTCCACTTCTGCAGAGTCGCCCCAGTGACCAGGATGTTGCTGCAGAGTTGAAAGAGAAAGTTCTGAACTGTTATAGACCAGCATCCCTTAACCCTCCTCCCCCACAGGTCCATCAGGCCTGGTCACATTTTGCAAGTGATCCAGGACAAGTACGTCAAGCAAATCTCTCTGTCTTGTAGCTTCCAGAACCTGGCGGTTGTGAAATCTAAGAGGCAGACACCGCTACCTCCTCCCACCTTGAGCCAGTCCCAAAGGATAAAGAGGCTTTCCCATCTGGAGTATCTCCAGCCTTCTCTTCCTTGTGAGAACACCCACCGATCCTGCCCTCCACGACCTTCTGAACGGGCTTCCCCAGCCTCTAATGCAGCCAGAGAAGGAATTGCTTCCCTCCAGCAAGAAGGCACTTCAGTTGCTTCCACAACATCTCATGCCTTCTTTACCAGCACCTAAAGGTACTGGCAACATTATTAGCTGCTTCCACCCTAAGCACCCTCAAGCCATCGCCATCAAGGAGGTCCCCCCAGTGGACCGCCCCAATAAAGTGCTTGAAGGCCTTGCGCAGACGAGGTTCCATCTCCAGTCTCCAAGCTATTCCCCAAAGGAGAATTGCCCGGATCCTTTCAATAGTCCACTCACCACCCTCTAATCTACCCTTGCTGCCTACCCAAGCTATAAAGTAATCCTTCCAGTAGCCTGGTAGGTTCACCGTGCTTGGAGTGGCCCCTTTATTGATGCCCCAGGTAACACCAAGGTGCTTGTTTGAACTGTCCTTGCAAGCCTTAGAGAGGTAGTCCTCCAGTATTGGAGACCAACAGATGGATTTTCCCTCCCAAGCGACCCGTGCAATCCATTTCAGCTGAAGTGCTTTGATCATACTCCCAAAGTCAATCAGACCAATGCCCCCCTTCTTCACCTCCTGACACAAGTTAGAGTAACTGGTTTTTTACTCTCGCCCTCACCAAATGAACTGGATGACTGAACTCTGTATTCTTCTGATGAAGGATGCCAGCGGTGGAACAAATCTGGCAATGTACCATAATCTGGAAAGAATGAAAATTTCATGACAATGGCCCTGCCCCGATAAGATAAGTTGAGCCATTGCCACTTCAAAGCCGCTTTTTAAGGTCCAATTCAAGTTTGAGCCAAATATCATGTGGCGACGCTCGCCCAGGGATGGGACACCCGAGGTACAGAAACTTCTCCTCTGTTGCCATCCAAGGGATTGAGCTCTTTGGTGCCACACCCAACGTCGCCATTCTGCTGATGGGCCAAGCCCTGGATTTCGATAGATTGACCTTAGCGTTGCTTGCTTTTTGGTACATCTTCAGAATGTTCATCACCACCTTCTCCTCCTCCTCTGTCAAAACATAAATCCATGTATCATCTGCAAACATTGAATGAGAGTACTCCTCGCCATTGATGGTAAACTTCCTCCGGTCTGACTTTCTGAGAGCCACTGAAAGGGTCTCTATTGCAAGAACAAACAACAAGGGAGATTGAGGGTCTCCCTGACGCACGCCAATACACACCCTAAAGGGGTGGGAGAGGACCTCATTGATATTGACAACCGATGAGGCCTTCTCATAAATCGCTTTAAGCAGTCTCAGCAAATACCTTTGATTCTAACCCTACTTAACACTTCCCAAAGAAACTCATGATTCACTAGATCATACGCCTTCTCTTTATCAAGAAACAGTAGCCACCCCCTCTGGTCATATTGTTTACTTGCCCACTCTTCTATCAGGTGAAGCAGCATCAAGTTGTCAGTAATTGAGCGTCTTGGGATGAACCCATTCTGCTCTTTCCAAACAGCCTCTGCTACAACCTCTTTTAGTCAATTGGTTAGGATCTTCATTAAGATCTTATAGTCAACGTTAAGCAGGGTTAAAGGCCGATAATTCCCCATGAAGGAGGGATCGCCCTTCTTATACAACACCACCACTTCACCCTTTGAAAATTCTGGCTCGATAGTACCAGAGGCTAGGAGTTGGTTGTACAGCTCCGCAAGCATCTCAGACATTTCTGCCCAAAATAACTTGAAGAGCTCCAAGATCAACCCATCCTCCCTGGGAGCCTTGCCATTCTTGCTCTTGCGGATGGCGTCTGACACCTCCAATTTGTGGATCTTACTACATAGGTTTAACTGAGTCTTCTTTGGCATTACCCCCAGTCCACTTGAGAGTACTTTGGATGCCTCCAGTCATTCTCAGAAGGGCCATAAAGGTCCTCATAGTAGGATTTGGCCACCTCAGCCATGCGAGCTGCATCCTTCACCTCAACTCCCCCATCACAAAGTGACAAGATCCTTTCTGAAGGTCTGAATGCCCCTACTGCCTTGCGGAGTAGGGCCACATTACTGTTAGAGTCCTCATCCCATCTAGACTTCCTTTGTTTGAGGCGGTCCACCATGAAGGCTCCCATCGACTTTGCATACAATTAAGCCTTGGCCATGTAGGCAGATGCCCCCATAGCCATAGCCTGCTTGCAGGTACTTTCGAAACTCCTCTCCAAGGTTTTATACCTCGAACGCACGGCCCCTAGCTGCCTCCCAAAGATTTCACAAGCCATCTTAAGATCAGCCTTCATCTGCATCTATTTTACTGGCGCATCTGGCTTCTATACAATCTGGCTTCTTCACCACCTCACCTTCTTCCTCATGATATCCTTAAGTTGACTCCACTTTAGGAGTTCAGGGTTCAGTCTCCAGATCCCTTTCCCTGCAGAAGCAACCTGAGGGTTATTGATCTGCAGTTCCAGGGGCCTGTGGTTTGAAGCACCTGGATCATGATTCCGAAGGATCAACTTGCAGCGACCAAGAGAGGATGGGGCACTGACACAAGGTCAATGCGGGAGAAATGATCCCCCTGGATGTGAGTCCACCCAGTCTCTCCCTCCTCACCACAGCCAGCTTTCCACACATCCAGTAGGCCAAGGTCGATCATTAAACTGGCAAACTCGTGGGCTCCAGGATCAGAGATCCAGTTGACTAAGGCCCCAAAATTGTCATCCCTAAAGCAGACACAGTTCATGTCTCCCCCAGCACTACCGACCCCCAATGCATTCCTCCTGAATCCTTAGGCCGACCTTCTGGAAGAAGGACTTCCGTTCAGATCCAGAATTGGGCGCGTATATGAGATAAACCAAATTGATTCCTCTCCAATCAGTGAAATTACTGCCACTGCTCTTCCAGGAACCAATACCCTTTTATCCAACACCTTAACCTTGTCCTCCCACCAGACCAAGATACCCCCCTTGGCTTCTCCCCCTCCCTCTTTCCCTCCCCTAAGGGTGAGTATGAGTTTGGTTGATCCACCAAATGAGAGTATATGATTGTTTCCGAGGGAACTGGAAAGCCCAGTCCTCTTCCACCCCAGGTTTGGACTTAGTCTCAGTGAGGAACCGAAATCTACCTGTGTTATTTCAATTAAAGTTTCACCCGCTGCCTCTGCTTGAGTCTATTCAGACCCCGCGTAAGCAAATTCAACCCTGATTGCCATAGGTTTAAAACTGAAGAGGCCTCGGTGTCAGGATCTGGGGGGTCCCCATCCTCTTCCACCTCAGCTGGTTTACCGGGGCCACGTTTCTTCCTCCCCTTTTCAGTACTAGACTGAGCCTGGGGTGAAGGCTTCTCGGTCACAGCAACCTCTGGAATCTTGCCACTGCCAGGGTCCACAATAGACCCCTCCGCTTCAGTTGGAGGCATTGGGTTAGAAGGCATTGGCCTACTATTGCTAGCAGGCAACACCTCCCTCACCTCTGCCTCTTCCCCTATGGGCCTCGCGTGCTCTGTCACACCCACATACCTTATGTTCACCCGCCTCTTATGCAATTGAGTGATGGGGAGAACCCCATCCATCTGGGAGGCGACCGCCTCCATAATGTACTTTGCGGACTGTGCCAAGGCGCCAATCAGCTCGATTTGGAGCCGCATCGCTTCCCTCGCAGCTGGGAGCATTTTGACTCCTTTTTGACCTTCCTCGTGCTTTTCAGCACGCCAGTAACCGCCTCCATAGTGATGCCAGCCGCAGCCTCCTCCCTTGCTTTGGCTTACATCTCAGTCAGCTTCTCCAACGCCTTCTGGAGAGCCAACTTCTCCTTCTCAGAGGGCACCATCACTGGCACCCCCGCACTAGGCCCTCTAGGCTTTTCCACTGCCTCAGGAGGTTGAAACTGAGGACATTTGGCTCTGAAGTGCCCCTTTGCACCACAAAAAGAAGCATCTGTCCAGCGGTATCACAGGGACACTCCAGGTCCCCACAGTGACTGAACGAGGTAATGCCCCGTATGATTTAAAAATTCAATTTTTAAAACCCAGTCCCCAGATCCTACGGTGAACTTTTTCAGGCTACCGTCCTTCTGCTTCAAGTTCTTTACAAGCTTGTTCTCATTGAAGGAGATCACTCTGCCAAAGCCTTTCATCTATGACATCATGGCCCCTCTAGTGATCACAGGTGGTACGTCCTTAAGAATGAACCTTCTAAACTTGGTGCCGATGTCAAGACATATGGCCTCCTCGTTCTTTATGCTCAAACTGGCAGCCAAAACCTGTTACTTTTAAAGCTTAGACTGGAAGGTCATAAGTTTCAACCCAGGAGCCAAACGTGATATATGGAGTGGGGCGAACCCACACACCTCAATCACCCTGACCATGAGCATCTCATTAGACCATCCTGTCTTCACTTCCACGGCGTGAGCCCTCTTGAGGCTCTCCACCATGATTGCCATCAGATCCTTGGATGGGCCGGAGTTCCCCGCTTCAAAAAGCTTGGTTCTTACACCAAATTCATTAGCAGCTGCTGCAGCAAAGGAGACTGAAGCCCCCTCTGTAGAAGAAGCCGCCCACGCTGTTTATTTGTTAATGGAGTCTGTCTCTCAGGTTTAGTTTTTTGACTAAGTTTGCTCTTTGGGCCCTTTTTGTGTGGGAACCATTGCAGCCCTTTTGGGTCAGTCTGTCATTTTGGTATGTGATTGCTCTCGCCTTTCGCTGCACCAGTGTAAGCCCACGTAAGCTACTGGCCGCTATTCAGGTTTCAGGCCAGCCCATAAAACCGCGGTGATCATTATATACAGGTGATCCAAAGCTCAGCCAATAAGGATTGCCCCACCCTTGTTGCTGTGACCTGCTTTTGCAGCGCCCCACTTCACAGGAAAGTAGTGTGACAGACAATACGTCTGACTCTTGCCTCCCCCTTTCTGCTCATATTCCCCTCCAAAGGAGAGTGGAAACAGCCGCAAGAACAGGTTGGGTCACAGTCATTAGCTTCCATCCCACTCCCCATCTAGGCCACTACCGGACCTTTCCAGGGCGCCTCTCTGGGTTCTGGTGTTAGCTATTCACTCATGTTTCCACAAGCTTTCCTTGGTTGCACCACGTGAAGGCTCCAGCTTAACCTACCTGGATACCCCTAAGAGGAACTTTGTGTGATAATCAGGAATGAGTAGAATATGGTGATCTCTTCACAAATGTGTCAGGTAACATGTGTTTCCTTTTAATATGACTCTCTTTAGCTAGGCCAATTGATTCTGGGGACTTTTAATGGCAAGATCTTCATTAGCTGGCTTGGCGTCTCTGTTAGAAAGATCAGTGAGCCCTTCTAATAGTAGAGAACCTTTCGTCCATTTGGGATTTTATTACCATTTGTTGTACAGTGGTTAAAATTCTTTGTTTCCTTCAGAGTGGCTGAATTTTAATTCTCACTCAGGCCTGTCTGAATCTCACGATTCCCAACAGGATTCCACCATAAACCCGAGGTATTCCAACTGCTCCTTAAAGAAGTGGCAATTTCGGGGCTTAGTTTTGATGTTAGCTTCAGTGAGTCGGCGGAACAATTGTTCTAGATAATTAAGATGATCTGTGAACGTTCACAAGAGCACAAAAATAATGTCAAGGTAAACTGGAACGCAAGACAGCTCGGATTACCCAAAATAGTGTCCAAAGCCCACTGGAACGTAGCTGGGGCGTTTCACAAACACTGTGGCATACATGTAGGCTTTAACAACCCTTTTGAGTTGATTATAGTGCACCTCTTTTGTTTCGCGCCTGGAAACTTGATATGCCAGTACCCTGATATCAAGTCCATAGTGGAGAAAAATTTGGCACCTCCCAGCCAATCTAACGCATCATCAATTTGAGGAAGTGGGTATGATTCTTTTTTTGTAATACTGTTTAGCTTCCAGTAGTCGATTACTATTCAATTGGAGGTATCTTCCCTATTGATAATTAACACTGAGGATTCCCAGGAAATCTTCTACGGTTCTAACATTCCCTGTTCAACTAATTTGTCTATCTCAGTGGATACAACTTCTTCTGCCACCATGGAGCGATGAATATGATGTGACTGGATAAGCGGGTGATACCCTGTGCAATCAATGAACAATACTGCATGCACATCCCAAGTTGTGCTCATCAGATGCAAAAATGCTTTAATATTTCCCAAACAGATCCATCACCCTGTCCTTTTGGTCCTCTAACAAACCAGTTTGAGCAACATACGGGTCCACAGTCATAATGCCAGATGAGGTTTTTAAAGGTAGCCCAAGGTCTTCCCAAAAACCAAAGTCATGTCTCTGGTGAACCTCATCAATAGGATTCAGATGCAAATAAGCCACCACTTGATGCCGCTGAACCTTTATAGACTCCTTCTGCAGGTTTCTTATCAAAACTTGCACTTCCCCCTGCCCTGGTAACAGGATCTCAGGAGCCACATGGGGTTGAGCCACGATTGTTGATAGGGCCCTATAGTCTCACCATATAGACCTTCTGGGATATCTATTTGAGCTTTGTCCCTATTATGACCTGATGCCCAGAAGATATGCTTAAAGAACTCGCAGCTCAGAGTGGAATATTATTGTACTCATAAATCTGATTAGGAAGCGCTCAGTTCCTCTGCTTCATCCGCCGATATTGAACAAAATCACCCCATCACTGTACTGAAGATTAATTTGGATGGAGCAGATTGAGCCCTTTGGGACTCAACTTGAGGTAAAGTAATTGGGATCTGTTGGCCTAGAATACTAATGGTTTCTTCCGCCATATTGACCACAGCCCCAGATTACTGTATGAACGCAGCTCCAATCAACATATTTTATTGTTATTAGGCAAAACCACAGCTGGGGCAGATATCCCAATTAACCTGAACCTCAAAGGCAGCATACTGTAAGTGCCCTCCAACACAGTGCTCTATGCCCTTGTGGTTCCATACACTACTTGATGTTCCACATCAGGCTTCAGCGGAAGCTTAGCTATGAGCTTGGTGGATATTATACTAACTAGAGCACCTGTATTGATAATCGCCCTAAATTTGTCTTATGTAGAAAAATGTCGAGGTATGTACACTCTTTTATAAAGAAGAACCGTTGGTGTTTATTACATAAACATCCAAGGGGCTTTGGTTAATCAGAAATATTATAATACTAGCACTGACATGCGGATACTCCTGGGCAATTTTTTCTACTGGAATCGCCACTTCTACCCCCTCTAAAGCTGTGACATGTGTTGAAGGTTCACTTTCGACTGTGTTATTCCGCTTAAGGATTTGCCAGGCGTATGGCTTTTGCACCTCTTGGTGGAACTCCGTGTCTGCATTATTGGGGTCTCTCCTTCATCTTAAGGCCAATATATTGTAAGGGATCTGTTGATATAATACATCATCTGATTTAGTACCAAACCTGACCTCAAACGACTTATGGGAATCATCCGGGACAATTAGGTTTGAGTGAGCAGAAGTAAAGCTTCTCATCTCTACTCCGCTAACCCTTTTCCCTGTTTGTTTAGGGAAACTGGTATCGCATGGACATAGAGTTTTCCTGGACAGCTATCCTCATAATGGCCTCATCGGCCACATGAGAAAAAGGCATTTGTAATTGGCACTTGTCTCTGCATCCCACCCATAAACCAGATCTGAAATTAATTGCTAAATTGTAATGTGATTGAGGATGAACTGGCTGAATAAAATGGGGGCAGAAAGGACTCTCCAGAACATTAAGTGAACGAGTACACTCCAGCGGATTATAACCAAATCTTTGTTGTCCCATATTCGATGGGGATTTGGTAGAGGTTGCAGGGGCGTTCTATTTCACATTAGGAGCACTAAAAGTGACGGATAGATGGTGTAAATGGCTAACAATTTATTAATAGCTCTGCAGCATCCTGAAGAATGTAGTACATAGAATTATACTGTTCTAACTTTGGCTTAACCGCTGCCATCATTGCTACGCCAACCACTTCATTAATTAAGATTTTTGATCCCATCAACACATGAGCCTCAGCCTTGAATCACTCTGCAAACTCCACCAAGGACTCATTCTTTAGAAAAATACTGTCAAAACTCTGCCTTGCACTGAGCCATTTTCATCTTTCCCCCAAAACAAATAGATCACAGTCTTTTTCACTTCTGGGTAGGCCACAGTACTATTTGCAAAGTAACATGTGACCTGGCCCCCATTTGAAACGTCCAAAGTGGATAACAACAGTCTGGCTTTTTCGCCTGATTTGAAGCCCCCTCTACTGAAATTTCAAACCACTTTAAGAGTCTGGGTATATTTCTGTCACGGTTAAATGGGGCAGCTGGTCAACGCAAACCCCTTTCTCCCCTAGTACAACCATTCCAATTATGCTCTGCTCAGTATAGCCACTCTGTAGTGTCACTCAAGCGGTTGCAAGTTGGCTGGTTTGGCCCCCCACCAGGTGCAGTTGGTGAAAGGGCTTGGAGAGCTTCTCAGTTATACTTTTATTCTCTCATAAAAGCTTTTTTTTCCTGGAGTAGTGTATCCAAGGAAAGCTTCAGTTCTGTGTATTGAGACAAATCAATAAAGTGAGGTAGTACCTCGTTGGGATGAGCCAGTTGCGCCATGGTGTTGGCAAATATGAACTCTTATCAATAAGTTAATCAACGAGTCCCCTGAGCAGTTGAGGCTATAGCAGCCCTTGCCAACACCCTAATTCGCCAGAAACTTCATGGGGCGATGGTTTCCTTGTTATGGGTATTCCTATCTAAAATTTTCCCCATGATTTTGAGGAAGATGCGAAGTATGAAATTGAGGAGCTTGCTTTTGGTACAATCTGTGCTTGCGCTGATACAGCAAAAACTTCTCTTTTTAACCAAATTATCCTGAAACCCACTGGCACATCAAGTCATTCACTTGTGTGCCTGCTCTTATCACTTTCGCTGAGCATCAACTTGCTCAATACATTGAGTAAATGGACACTGCCAGCCTCATCAAGGAAGAAGACCCACAATTATACCTCCTTATGTCACATGTTGCTGATGCTCCTAACCCAATGTTGTCCACCATGGTCCGCCAGCTAAAGCAAGTGCTGGAAAAAATGTTTCCTCAAAGCTTCCTCACCTTCTGATATGGCTTCTTAGGCTATTAATGAGGTGCCATATTAGGAATTTTTTATTTCTGATAATCCCTATGTCTAGCCCATTTGCAAATAAAGATGCATGGCGGCTCCCATTTTTGGGTTGGGCACTACTAGTGCTAAAAAAAGATCAATGGGCCCCCTATAGTGAGCACCACTGTTAACTGTTGGCATATATGGTTGATTCCGCCAAATGAGTTGCACAGGGTAAAACCCACTGAGCATTGTATAATCAATATTAGGATTTCTGACACTTGATAATTAAAAGTAAATATTTATAAGGAGCTAACGCCCTGATGATACCACTTTATTTAATAATAATCTTAATGGCTACCCCATTAACCTTTTCTACTACTCTTCTTTATTTGTAAAAGACCCTCTTCCTCATTTTCACTCTCAACTATTAATCCATGGTATTCCTAACCATTCTCAACCCTTCTGCTTAGTAATTTCTTATCAGCTTCAAGTTTTAGGTGTTCCATTAAATCATAGAGGTTCAGCGAATTCCCTTGATTTGCCAAACTATGAATTATTTGATTGATTTACCTCATAGCCACATAGCTTCCACTCAATATTGAGGCTCACCTAAAATCTAAATTTACTATCTTCCAGAACTATAGCTTATTGTCCAGTCATAACTTAATCTTGACAAATTTAAATATAAGCTTATAAGAAAAATGCTTCAGAATATCTTTATTAAATAAATATCTGATACTATTTGACGTACCAAAAGAGAATAGGAATGTGATGAGTGATAGGAGAATATAATTTGTGAGGGTGGAAGGAGACTCAGGAATGCAGAAGGTGATATCGCAGTCCATGTCTATAGATAAAGTAGATCAGGATTATATGAAGGCTAGAATGTGATCAAAAATATGGTAACAAGTTATGTGGTTTCCAATATCTGCCGTTAGGAAGAACAGGTTTTAATTATATATTGGCATAAGGTGTATTGTGATTGTATAGAGGATTTAAACCCTGAAAATAACTTCAGGCTTAATATTAAAATGGTATAAAGTTAGTTTAAGCATTCTCCATCTCATCACTTTTTGGAGCATTGTTTAGGGGCGAGAAATCCAGAATTTGTTGGGTACATAAATGTTATTAACGTGAGAAAATCGCACAGAGCTTAAAAATATAAAATTGTTATTGATTTTGGGTCTTAAGCATGATAAAACATTTGTCAACAAATAATAGCGTTTTTGTATTAGGCCGAGAAAGCATTTTCTAACAATTAGATAATAATGTTTTAAAGTATAAAGCTTAAGAAAACGTCAATTGACAATTAAATAGTAATTTTTTAAGCTGTTGTCTCAAAAAGATCAAATAATAATTAGAAAAAATAATTGTAAACCAAAGTTGAGGAAAATAATAAACATGTTAAGAAACATAAATTTAGAATTCATCTAATATATGTTGAATCCTGAAAAAGCCATTCAAGCCTTGACTGGGGGTAAGTATGATTTGCCAGTGTTATCTAACCTTGTAGGGTCCCAAACTACAAAAGTTGGGTTGAGTGGAAAAAGTAGGTCAATTGGGTTAGATATTGGCCTGGTGAGCATGAGGTTTGGTTCAGTATCACATATTGTGGGCATTTAGTGATATGGCAAATCTTTTTATCAAAATCAAATCTGTCATAGTTCTCTTTTACCATCTTGATTTAAAGAGGTGGGGATCCCAAGAGTTAAGAATTTCACCCCGCTCAGGATTTTCTTGAATTATCTCGGCATATGGGCTGAGGGACAAGGTAAAAGAATAGGAAACATTTTAATAGGCCTTCTTGAGATAGGCATAACTTAAGGTTTGTAGAGTAATGTGTTCTCTCTTCTTAATTATATAGCTGATAGTTATGGAGAAAAAAAGGTGGTTAAGGGATTTATTAAAGTGTTTATACAGTCATCCAGTGGGAGTATTAGATAGATAGAAGTTCATCAAGGTGACTACTAAAGTTGAACTTTAATCAGGAGTCATTGGTTTGACAGGTCAGATATGATTGTTGATATAGCCAAAGGAAAGCATCTGTGTTGCTATTCCTGATTGTCATGACACCATTGTTGGAAATTTTCAATTTTTTGACTAAGAATTTCATAGGGTGGAAGCATTTTTCATTATTTGGGCATATAAACTTAGATTAGGAGGCGTCAGGTTGGAAGATTTAAGGCAAGAGCAAAAATAGTAAAGAAAAAGTATTTTGGTTGTTTGGCCCAATTTAAAAATAGTAAACTTAGTTTTAACGTTAAAACTGGAGGACTTATTTGGCCTAGGCTCAGTTCCAAAATTAAGTTTGGCATTGGAATCTCAAAAAATATATGAGTATGCCAAGACCTTTAGTGGCGCCAGCTTAAAGTCAAGGTAAAAAAGGTACAGAAAAGCGTAGGAAGCATTCTAAAATTTCAGGTGGACAGGAGCAATGACAAAGTAGACAGAGGCCAGAGTTAAAATAACAAAAATCTGCATTAAGCAGATATATGGATATCTTCAACTGATCCTGTAATTAAGTCCAAAAGCCGCTTTAGGTATGGAGGAAGCGATCATTTGTAGGGAATAGCCTCAAAGTCCTCTTCAGGAATGTTAAGGGTAAGCGTGCAGTTTTGAGAATAATCAGTAGTGGAGTGAATGTTTGTCCCATTTGTTATAGATGTCAATGACACGCTTGGAAATGAATTAAATTCTGAGTGTGTTGCCATCAATCTCAAAGAAGTTTGGATTGGTAGAGTTTATAGCCAATCAGGTAGAGGTGGAGCCCACATTGGTGAGAGTAGAACTTTAGGTGAACGTCAAGGAAATAAATGCATCTTATTTGGCTCATAAAAAACTTCAATCTAAAAAGAGAAAAGAGGGAAATTGTTTGTCAGGTAGGCGAAAACAGGAGAATTTGAGCATAGCTTCAGATTATATATTCTAAGGCATTCAGGTGGTAGCCTTTCTATATCCCAAAAATTGTGGAAAATTTAAAGGGAAATGGAAATTGCTGTGACACAGGCAGAACCCTTAAATATTAGTAAAAAAGTAAATAAAAATGATATATGAAAGGTTTAAAATAAGTTAAAGTGGTAGAAGAAAGCAGTTTTTACTTGATCTCATTCTTAAGTAATTTTACAAAAAAGGTTAAATTATCTACAGCCATTTAACCACGTCCATTATCTAATTAATGCCTCAGTTTCGCCGCCTGCTGCTCAGTGTGGGGCAGCGGTGATCCACCTCCCAGCAATTTCCGCTCACCAGGGAAATGCATTTGGACTGGCTCAAGTAGTCTGCCAAATTCTATGGGCCATTTTGTACCTCCACAGGACTTAGCGCTCCACCTTGTGCACATCCACCTGACTCACCCCCATCCTCTCGCCCTCCCTAGATCCACTATTTTGGTTTTTCCTCTGTGTTGACTATGGCTGTTTATTCCCATATCATGACAAAGCTTTAATAAAACTTGCCACCGCTGCCTTTTGCCAGCTTGCTTTATCAATTTCCTCCATTTAAAGGCTATTTTGATGTAGGTTTACCAACAGAGGAGGACGCTGCAGCGTCAGCGTTGACCCCTAAAATATATAAAAATACCCCAGTCCCCACTACCAAAACTTATCTCAAAGATGACTTCATTAGTCTGCCATTTGCAATCTCTCCTCACATCTCCCACCCCAAATTCTGTATGACAAATTGATGTTGGGGCTTTTGGTTTATGGCAATCAGCCCAACCTAGTATTTACCATTCCTTCTGTTGAAGAGCGCCTTGCTGCCCCTCAAGCCACTGCCACCATCATCTTAAATCAGTCTGCAATTGCCCATCAAACCTCCCATGTGCTCACCTTGCTGCAGCACCGGAGCATTTCTTTTGGGCTTTTGCCAATAACAGTCAACATATTTGCCCCCGCTGTTTTAAAATTGATCACTCTAAAAGGTTGTATTCCATGCTGAATCGCCTGTTACTGTTTTGGAACCTTTTTTAGCGGAATCTGAATGGGGGTTTTTGTCCCCTTTCACCCAACATTTTCGCTCAATAAGCTAAAGTGAGAAAGCATACAGCAAAGCATCCAGCCATACTCACCACATGAGGCTCACCCAACCAATCAGAGTCAGGCCTGGACCAACATTTTACCTAAGCACCAACTCATTTGCTACTACCACCCACCCAAACCCCTGCATCCACTATTCTTGTAAACCAAAATCCTTGAGACCTATTGGACAAGGTCAATGAATCAGTTAAAATGATCACAAATGAGGATGATGAATGGTGAAAAAGGCCCAGATGAATACAATTGGACTAAATCTTATAATTTTGTTTTTGATAAACCCCACTCCCCCAGAATATATTCTCCTAAACCCAATGTCATCCCTTTCCAAAGTGACCACCAGCTTGCATTAGCAGCGGTGGATACACCCCATAACCACCTCCATTAAGCAGTGGTACAATCAGTTAGTCAATTCCATGAAGGGCTAAGCAGAATCGACTTTTCCACTGATTTTCCTGAAGTAGCACAAGAGGAATTCACCAAATTGGCTGATGCTGCCAAAAATGCTGTCGTACATGTTGCAGCACTAGTAAGATTTAACCCAATCTCTAAAATTACCTAGCAAAAGTTTATTATCTTGGCACAAATCCAGATGCCCGCATCCAAGAGGAACACCATGTTGCAGAGCTAATTGAGGCTGTCTTCCAAACTAACCTTGAGGTAAGTAACCTTTATTTCACCCTCCTCCAACCCCACCATACCAATGCCCCAACACCCCTGCTCTCAGCTTTTGTACGCTTCTACAACAAATATTCATTTGACACAAAGCCTGCGCCTGATGAAGAGCCGCCTGACCCTCCCTCCTCCTCTGCCATGGTAGGTTAGCAGCACTCCGGTCTATACCTGGTTGGATGTTTTAATTTATTTTATTTTGTCTTGTTGCCCGTTTGTTTTGGGCTTTATTGCTTTAAATCAGTAATTTCCTTCCCCTAGTTGGCATTTCTCAAATAGATTTAAATTTAAATTTAAAATTTATAAGAGAGCAGTTTGGTCTTGAGGTCACTTAGCTTGGCTAACACAAGTGAATTATTAAAGTTTTTGGTAGCTTAGCCAATGTAAACAAATTTGGCACTAAAGCATTTGGTTCAGTTGGGCTGTTTGAGCAGCTGTTAGCCTTGGCATCAGGAAACAAAATGGCAAGGCCGTCATTTGGTTCAGTTTCTCCATTTGGCTTGTTTAGAGGCTCTGGTTTGTCCAAAAATTTAGTTATATATTTGACTTTAGTTTCAATAATATACTATTTATCATATTCAGCAAGCTTAAGTTCTTCTTGATAATCTATGGTGAAGGAAACTGGAGAGGGCGGAGATGTATTAGGTTTAGCTGTGATAAGTTCAAGCTCTAGTAAACTTCCCATGTTTTTTTTTCTAAAATAGGTGGTAAGTTTCTGGCGCTCTTTTGGGTGTCCTCCAGCATTATAATAAAAGTATCAAAATTCACAGCTTCATATATCATATCTAATCCTTCCTCTGCCATCTCATTTTTTGAGTTTATAGTCAATCTCTGAGATTTGTTTGAAGGCATCTTCGTCATAGTCCTTGACTATTTGAAGAGGTTTTTCAAAAGATTGCACATTGTGTATCCATTCAATTTCACATCTCACTTTTCATTGGTGTCTTCATCAATTTAATTAGTCCTTGTCTCAAACTATTCATAGCATTTGTGATATCCAGTTGGGTTTGAGTTTGGTTAAGCCACAAGAAGTAGGTCCAGCTCATATCCACAAGGCTGAGGGGCTTCTATTATCCTAATTAATCCTTCTTCGATCCTTGCATGGATATTTATGTTGTCCTATGGGTGATTTACATTTTTTACAGTGGCAGCTTGGATTTCCACTGTAGTGAGCACCAGTCTCAGCTTTTTAGATAGTGGAAGCCAAATATAACCTATTTCATTACTCAGAGGTGCGTAAGCTGGACAACTCAGGCTGATATATAGTTGACTTGGAGATTCTAGCTTCCTTTGGGATGGCACTTGATAGCAGAATGTCTTCTGAGATGAGATGGGTAAGCACTTTTGCTTTAGTAGGGTCTGCATATATGGCAACTATCCTGTGTCATGACTGCTAACACTGTTGTTAAGGCTATGCAAAGTTTTGTAAATATATATACTTATATAAAAATAACTTTCATAAAAATCTTTATCAAATTGAATGATGGTACTATCTGAAGTACCAGAAGAGAATGAGGAATGTGATGAAAGATAGGCGAATGCCATGTGTGATGGTGGAAGGAGATTCAGGAATGCAGGAGGTGATGGCACAGTCCAGTTCAGAGTTGGAGTAGATCAAATTTATTATTGAAGGCTGGACCTAAATCAAATAATGGTAACACATATAAGTGATTTCTATTATTTTCCATCAGGAAGCCAATAGGTAGTAAAGTATAATGTGACATAAGGTGTGTAAGGGAGTGAATAGACGTATTATACACTGGATATAACTTCAGGCTTAATATCGAGATAATATTAAGCTGGTTTGCGCATTCTTCTTAATCTCATTGGGCATTTGAGCTCTAATTGGGGCGATTTGTCCAAAACTTGTCTGGTATAGAGCTCAGCCTCAATGTGGGAAAGCTCTAGTGCTTAGAAATAATAAAATTTTAATTGATTTTGGGCCTCAAACCCAATAAAATATTGTTGCAAATAATAATGATTTTTTGGGCACTATACCTGAGAAAGTATCAATTGGCAATTAAATAATAATGTTTTTTAAATTGGGTAAAGAAAGTGTGAAGTGACAATCAAGTAATAATGTTTTGTGCTGTAGGCATGCTAAAGCATTAAACTATAAATTAATATATATAATAAATGGAAATTAAAGTTAAGGGAAATAATAAGAATGTGATGTAACCATTTTTGAGGCTCTACCTAACCTAGTGCAATTCCCACCAGGTGAAAAATTAGAAAAAAATGACTTTAATATATAGTCAAAGTATATATTTTTTAGTTTTTAACTAATCATTGATGATGTGATTAATTAGTCTTCTACACCTAAATATATGATTATCTCTTGTTAATGTTTGATTTTAATCCTGGAGCATCATTTTCATTAATCTTAATTGGAATTTTATCTTTTCTGCGTTGCCCCATGAATCAAACATTCATATTTTACCTTATTCATTTTATTTAAATTTGCAATTAATATAGTTTAATTAGCAGTGTTGGTATCAATAAAGAAAACCTCAATGCCGTTGCTATCTTTGGTATGATATATGCAAATAGCAAAATAAACCTGAAAGTAGAGGTATCTTGGCCACCATATCTCAGCAGATTAAACCATTAGTGAATCAGATGTGTAACGCCTAGGATTTCAGCCTGAAAACTAAGTTGGACTACTTCCTATAAATAAGGGCTTACCTGATTAGCCATTTGATCAAAGAAAACCTTTTAAGTAGGTGATCATTTACTGATATAACGTTTGTAACTTGGAAAAACTAAGCATAACATATGTACTTAACAATCATTCTCTTATAAGGAAGTAATTTTATGAGGAAATTCTACCTACACAGGCACAAAGGTGTAGCCAAAATCCTGATGCCACTGGGATTTTTAAGTTCAAATGACCTGCCCCTCCAGCTGGATTTTGGGAAATTTCCACATAAAAGCAGGAAGGGGCCCAAGCCCCCAGTAGAGCCCCTCTCTAGGATCAGTGACCTACTCATGCAGTAGATGAGCGGTGAGTACTACCCTACCTCCTAAATAACCTCCATCTCTGCCCTCCATTTCCTCTTATGATTTTGTAAAAATGATTATGATGGTGTAAAAAGAGGTGGTGCAGTTTAGGAATCTTCAGCAGAACCAACAGTCCACCCCCAAGTGTGACCTGGTCACTTATGATATTCAGAAAATTACACCAATCACAATTTACATATAAGCCCAAATATGTATAGTAAGTCAGATCAGGGCTATTTTAATGGTTCAGATTGCGTATTTAACTCGCAGATCACAAAATTTTGAGAAAAATTTGTACAATTTACAATATCAATAGGACAGGTTGACGGGGATTCAACTGCAATTACTAAAATTACTCAAGATTGAGATTCAATATTTCAGTCTAATGAGATTGTAAAATCCCCATTGGAGATATCCGATTCTTGGATAGACCAATGATCAACCCTTCATAGTAATCAGCCTCCTCTGAAGGATGATGCTAAGCTACCCGATGGGGAAAAACATCATACAAGAAGGTCAGTCTCATCAATTAAGAACCTTATCAAATCTAACCATCACAAGTATGGCAATAATAATCAGCAATATTGGTCATCTAATAGGAAAGATCTTGCCTCAGGTGCAGCCTGAAAATCCTCACAAAAAACTACTAAATCTACCCCTATATTTTATCCCTCAATTCTAACTAATAAATTACCTCTATCGTTGTCTCACGTAGCTCAATCTTTAGTCTATACATACAGGATTCTGTATTTCCAATTGAAATCAATTATAGCACCATAACAAATAACTTTGTTTCACTTGTGTCTAGCTTCATTAGAGCCACGGAATTAATAGCTTAGTAGCCTTTGTAGCGCCTGCTTATCATAATTTTTACTGAAATTCCAATACTGGTGCTCCCTGCCAGGTCTGCTTTTGAGGCTACCTGGTGAAAATATACTTTCGTGACAATGAATATGTATAGCAAAGAAAGCCCTTCTTCCAAGGAATCAATGAAAATTTCCTGATGGGTAAACTCCAATATGTAGTAGATGCCTTCCGCTAATATCAATAATCTTCTATTTCAAGCTAATATGGACTTGGCCATTGAGGGCCCAGACCAAAATAGTATCAAATTCAAGCTGCAGACATAAGAAACGGTCAAAGGCTAGATAAGGGGGCTATCCAGCCTGGTACCCATCCTAATTGAGACTGAGCATTTAAAGTTGCCAATAATATGATGAACTTATACAACAGAGCGGTGTTACATCATACTGAAGTTGGTTTGGCTATAACTGAGCAGTACCTCTAGCATTACATACATCCCGCTATTCATCACATACTCCAGATTTTGGGGTTGCATCATCTCGAGATCCAACGCCAGTTGACTTATGTGCAACAAACTTCATTCTCAGTTATCCTCATTTTATGAGAAAGCTCCTAACTTTGGTTGGGATAATTGGGAAGCCATACTCATTAATAGAAGGGGAATCAACGATCTGCATAACCATTTGGTGAGAATTGATAATGGAGTTGTGGGGTACATCGGCCAAGAAGTATCTCAACAGGTTAGTGATGTCGCTAATACTATTGACCACTGAATCACTACCCTTGAAGATGAGATTATGAGACAACTGTAGAAATTGCGGGCCCAACATGAAGGGCGCTTTGTTGAGCTTGACAGGCTACTTCAACAACTTGGTCAAATTGTGGATAATATCAGAGAAGGTGGGCCTGGCCCTACTGTTCCTCCTGGACCTCTGGGACCACCTAGTTCCCCTTTTGTAACCCCAGGACCTCCTGGTGAACGCGGTTTCAAGGCCCTGCGGGTCAACAAGGCCCACCTGGGCCTGCAGGTCGTGATGGTTTGCAAGGACCCCCTGGACCTCCTGTTCCCCCTAGCTCCTCGCTTCCAATGCACGATTCTGAACATTTTAGTTTACTAGTATCAAGAGTACAGGCGTTAGAAACAAAAATCTGAGCCATAGCTCAAGGGTGTTTCTTATCCTTAGAAGGCTTTTCGACTGACTCCAGATTACTCTTTAACCAACTTATAGGATGTCGTGGATAATTCTCATCATCTATGCGATGCTACCCAAACTATGCAAGAAACCCATTTTGCAATGTTAAACGCCTTCATTGAAAGAGTAACTTCTAAATGTGGAGTACTTGAGAACAAGCAGGAAGAGATGATCACTTCAATTTCTAGCTTAAATCAAACGCCTGCAAATGATCATCTTGATCAATGGGCTCAAAATTTACAGGAGGACCTCAATCATTTAAGGCAACAAGTTGACCAAATTCCCACTCATGCTCATATCCCAGAGTCAAACCCTCCAAAGCTGATCCGGTCATGGTATTAGGTGTACATGTCTTGAGTGATGAACCCACCCCATTTAAATCTACCTTTAGGGATAAGTTTGAGCTGGGTGAAGGTAGTATCCATTCGTTTCTCTTTGTCTATGGGCATACAATGGATGGGGCGATGGATCAACAGAAAGTACGGCATATTACCTCTTGCCTAAGCTAGTACGCTCAAGAAAATCATGCTTCCCTTCCTTAAGATTTGCAAGATGTGAGCTAAATTGAAAACCGCCCTTATTAATGAATTCATGAGTGATCAAATCCTATGTAACCAAAAGTAAGCCTTTATAAGTATCCAAATCAAGTGAGGAGAGTCAATACAAGATTTCGCTAAGAGATTCTATCATGAGGCCCAGACTCTTGCTACTTGCAATCATATTACTGTAGATGATGATATATTGGCTGTAATTAGTGCATTTGCTTCTCGCATTCAGTTGCTACTTCACTTAAAATCACTTAAAAGAAATTTCAGATTTATTTTCAACATCAAAGAAGCGCTCATGGAGATTCCTAATGGTGTGGTACATCCAACCTCCACTAAAAACCCTCGTTCATATATTAATCAATACCGCCTATACCCAAACCTAAACTGTAGAAGAAGCCAGGCGCTTGTTGTGGTCTCGTGGGTCATATTGAATCTCAATATTGGAAAAAAACAAGTGGAAGAGTCAAAAAGAGAGTCAGCATAGGGCATAATGCTCCTTGTGCTGACCTAACTCTTATGACTCAATTAAAATCTTTTAACACTCCTAATGACTGTTACGTGATATCCGCTCCTGGTGCACTTGATATCCCTGATGAATTAACCAACAAAGATACTATTTCTTTTTATGCTTCTGTTTCTTCTTCTAATTTAAATCGATTGTTTTGTCCCTCAGTATTTTCAATCCAAACTTTGGCCTGATTTGACCCAGGTGGAAGTCATCGTGCATAAGGTGAAAGTTTTGGCTATCATTGATATGGGATCTCCCATTAACGTGATCTCATACAGACTTTATGAAAAAATCAAAGTGGCGCTGGACTAAACCATTTTCAATACTATGGAACTGCTGGTCCTTCATACACTAAATCTATAGGAGCTTATTCTTCCCTTCCAATGCTCTTTGTAAATTTGGTTGTTTTGGCCACTACAGTAGTGTTGGACAACAATTGCTATGAATTGCTCTTGGGAACCTAATTTCTCATTGGTTTTGATGCAATAATCAGTCTTAAGGACATTTACCTTTCTTTAATTGGGTACCAAGTATCTTAAATTGTACAAGATGTCCTTAATAGCAAAGGCAAACTCAAACGACGTGTTTGCATATTGGAATATCCCACTTTTATCTCTCATCTTGAGTACAGAATTTTGACACAGAGGACTATACTTCCGCCTCCATCAGCTTGTGCCTCTGAAGGGATGCCTTTATATTCTAACAATCCAATTACTATTACTCCAAAAGCTTAAGTCATAATTGATAAGGGAGTACAAATATTTGTAACCAATGATCATCTATTAGAGATCTTTGGTAACAAAAACCCCTCTCATTTGGAGGCTTTAAACTGCCCTAGTATAATTTATCCTGCTTATGATGGGACTGTTTAAGTCTTACTAGCTAATCTCACTTCTTGACCTATGCTATTGAACCAAAAAGACCCCATCGCCTATGTGTGGCCTACTCCTGTGAGTGAAATTTTATTCATCTCAGGATGTGGGGATTTACTTTATTTTAAGTTGGAAGATCCACCTATCATTGCTAGAATTGACTTCGAATTTGGAGATTCACTCACTCCAGAACAACAGCATGAAGCTGAGGCTTTAATTGAAGAGTATGCGGATATATTTGCCAAAGGTCCTGAATATTTTGGGCTAATGAAAGAGGTGCAACATAAGGTGAAATTAGGGATGCTCCCCCCTATTTGAGCTCAGCCTTATCACAAATCTAAAGTTGAGGAGGCATAGGTCTCAGTAAAATTGAAGCAACTCCTCAATGCGGTGCTACTAATGCCTTCTAAGAGTCCATGGGCTTCTCCTCTACTACTCATCCGGAAAAAGGATGGGGGTCATAGAGTGGTTATGGACTATCAATGGCTCAATGCTTTTACCTAAAAGGATTCTTATCCTCTACCTCGCATTGATGATTAATTGAGACTATTGTCTGGGTCACAATTCTTCTTGGCTATAGATCTTGCAAGTGGCTATTGGCAAATTGACCTGGCTCCAGAAGACCATCAAAAATGCTCCTTAATCTTTAGTGAGGGGTTATTTGAGCCTACTCATATGCCGCAGAGGCTTTGTAATGCCCCTGCTACTTTTCAACGAGCCATAAGTGGCTTGTTTGGGGATTTGAAACTTTCTTGTTTTGGTATACTTAGACAATGTTGCTGTTTTCTCTAGCATTTTTAACAAGCATTTGGTTCATTTAAAGGAAGTATTTGTCTAGATGTGTCGCGCTTTTCTTAAGCTAAAACCATCCAATTGTGGTTTTTTAAGACTGAGATGGAATTATTAGGCCATAAAGTTAATCGCAATAGGATTTTACCCTTATCTAATAAGATACAAGCTATTTTGGACATGCCTGTTCCTAAAAGCTTGTGCGATACTCAAGTGTTTTTAGGGATGGTTAGTTATTACTGACAATTTATCCCCCATTTTGCTGATATTACTGAGCCTTTAGTCTAATTATTGCACAAGGAAGTCCCTTTCATATAGAAAGAATCGCAGCAATAAGCTTTCAACATTTTGCACCAAGCCGTAGTTAGTGCACCAATTTTAGCCCATCCTATTTTTCCAAACATTTTATCTTATTTACTGATGTCAGTTATATTGCTATTGATCCCATTCTGGCCCAATATGATACCAACCTGGTTGATCATCCCATCGCATACTATAATGAAACCCTTTCTAAGGCAGAACACAATTATAGCGTTACTGAGAAAAAATGCCTAGCAGTCTTATCCGCCATCAAGCATTTTCGCCCTTACCTCTATGGCAAACATTTCACTATCATCACGGATCACGCTTCCTTGAGATGGTTGCAACAAATGAAGGATCCTGATGGGCGCTTAGATAGATGGGCATTAAAGCTCCAGAATTATGACTTTACAATTCAATATCATGCTGGAGCTATACACAAAAAGCAGATGGACTTTCATGATTGCCTATACTAATGTTATTCTCTGCTGAGGAGGATTTTATTGATGACCTAATTGGTAGACCTGAGCTCTGGTATCGTGAATCTAAGGATGTTATAACAAAGCTACAATCCTTAATTAGAGATACTCAGGTTAAAGAAGGTTTATTTATACAAGAAGTTGGGATCTAAATGGTTGCCTTTTATTCAGCTCTCTGCGAGGACTGATACTATTATGGAGGCTCATCAAACTGTAGAGCATGGAGCTATCACTAAGACCTTACAGTGGTTGAAAAATCATTGTTACTGGTATAACATGCTTGAATCTGTACACGATGTGTTAGAGACTTGTCTCACTTTCCAACAACTAAGTGGTGAAAATCCAATGTACCATCACAAAATTGTGGGACCTTACGAACTTTTTTCTACTATGAGTATCAATATGGTGGACCCAATCCCTACTGCCACTTATGGATATCGATAAATTATATTAGCTATCAACCATTTTACCAAATGGATTGAAGCTATCTCTGTTTCCACGGTCACCGCTAAGGTTACTGTGTCCTTCCTTTTTAAACAAGTTTCACAGACATTGTAGCCCAAAAGTTATATTATTGGATAATGGGACCAAATTCATTTCTCAGGTGGTATCTGAGCTTACTAAGTTAATGGGTGCCTATCAGTAATTTACGTCCCCTTAAAGTCCTTCTACTAATGGTTTAGTCAAACGAGCAAATGGTATCCTTTTAGCCATTCTTCAAAAGATGGCCTCCAAAGATCCTATTAGATGGAATCTCTATTTACCTAGTGCAATGTTAGCCTATAGGGCTATCTACCAGCATATAATTGGAATGTCTTCTTTTAAGGCTCTTTATGGTCAGATCCTATTCTACCCTCAAGTGTACAATCTATACTTGATGAGGCTACCCCGCAATCTACTGACTTTGCTATGACGAGACTAGCTGATGAAATCATCCAAGTACAAGCTTTAACTTCGAGTTTCCTTGCTGCTACCACCTTAAAAGAGGGAATTAGAACTGACGCTAGTCGACCTACGTTACCTGAATATCAAGTTGGGGATCTTGTACTCTTCTATCATCATAGACCTGGAGGAAGGATTCGCAAACTTGACACCTTATGTGCTGATCCTTACCATATTATTTATCATTGGGTTATTGAATACTCCATTGCTTTTATTGATACTGGTACTGTTAACAATAGAGTTCAAAATAGGTTTATTCATAAGTATGTGCCCCCTAGGAAAGATCTTGAGGGGGCATTATTGGGGATTTAAATGCAAGGACTGAAATTACTCAAGATTGAGATTTGATATCTCGGTCTAATGAGATTGTAAAATTCCCATTGGAGATATCTGATTCTTGGATAGACCAATGATCAACCCTTTATAGTAATCAGCCTCCTCTGAAGGATGATGCTAAGCTATCCAATGGGGAAAACATCATACAAGAAGGTCAGTCTCATCGATTAAGAATCTTATCTGATCTAACCATCACAAGTATGGCAATAATAATCAGCAATATTGGTCATCTAATAGGAAAGATCTTGCCTCAGGTGCGGCCTGAAAATCCTCATGAAGAGCTACTAAATCTACCCCTATAGATAAACCTCATTTATAACTTATAAAGTACCTCTATTGTTGTCTTGCATAGCTCAATTTTGGTCTATTCATACAGGATTATGTATTTCTGATTGGAATCAATTATAGCAATGAAACTAATAACTTCGTTGCACTTGTGTCTAGCTTCGCTAGAGCCATAGAACTAATAATTGCGTAGCCTTTGTAGCTCCTGATTATCATAATTTCTACCAAAATTTTAATACAGGTCATGGTGGAGTTGGTGAATTACCTATCTGGCGAGATACAATCAAGTTTGGTAGTGTTCCGCCTGCTTTCTCCTTGATCCAATGGACAGGTGTCCATAACTTGTGACGCCATTTGAGACCTCTAATACTTTCTCCAAACTCTATCACAAGAATTCTAGGATGATAATTAGGTTGTCCATCAAGAGGCTTAGTCATTGCAAAATTTTAAGCTCCCTTCACTCCACTATATAGGCAACCACCCTCCTTAAGTAGGTTTCCAATATTCTTTAGCTTTCTTCCCTTTGGATTTACTTATTAAATAGCAATTTTGTGTTAAACTCTATGTCAGGGAATCTACCTCCACGCCACCTCGCTGATTTTTGCCAAAAATTATCTAATTATGCACTCCACCATCCATGAAATAATACTGAAAATCTTTGAAAGATGTTCTGATCTTCAGATACATTTCATTCCGCACCCTCCATAAGATAGTAGATGACTAACTCCATGACATTGATTGTCAATCCATCACAATAGCCTCAGATGCTCTCAACCACCTTTTTTGTAATTGATATGCCCCATTTTTGGCGTGATCTGCATTATTTTGGTCATAATCAATCCCACAATATACTGATAAAACAATCCGCTGTTGAATTTCTGGTGAATGAAATGCAATCTGGAGGAAGGTTGCACAGGAGGTAATACCCACTTATCTAATAGGAGAGAAATATGACGATTTCTTTCACTCAATAAAATAAAATAAATTATGAAATAAAAGCAAAGAGCCTATACAACAATGTTACATTTAAACGGCAGAGTCACATGACTGATAATCTTAGGGATTCACACAAGATAGGGAATTTTTTGCAGAGTCACACTATGGTCAACTGTTTTAAAGAAACTCCTTTTCATAATTCTTTGTTACCACATTTTACTCTCATACCTGAGGCAACTTCACTGTCCATATGGTTCAGCTAACATAGTTCTCTAAATTTCTTAATACTCAATTCCTTTTTGGAGGTTCTGGTGGAATTTTTCGTATTCTATAAGGTCAGATTGTTTATTAAAAGCCCATATTGAATACCATTAAATGCTTGATAATCTTTTCATATTAATTTCTGTGATAGATAATAATCTGCAAAAAATAATTTAGGCTTATCATTTAGTCTTTATAAATTTCCTTACATTTCCCCTCCCCTTGACTGAAAGATAAGTCATCTTTGGCGTAGCCTTCAATTAGTGGTTTATAGGATATCTTCATCCTCTAAAATGCAGTCACATACTCTTCCTGCCAAACATTTTCTTGGAGTATGGCAAGATAGAGGCAAGTCTGACCCTAGCCCACTTCTGCTTCCTAAGTTCAAACATTTGTGTTGATGATAAAGTGCCAATGGTAAATGCATTGAATGCCATGACTCAGGAGGCTCTCCTCTCAGAGTTTGCTAGCTACCTGACGTCTTTTAGAACCCCTTTTTGAAAATTGTGTGGCACAGTTGCGCTGTAAAAATAGAGGTTTAGGGGCCTAGATATACTGAGGCGGCGCGGTTTCTGGTGAATAACTTCACCCATCCAATGCTGCCACTGAATGCCAAGCATCATCCAGAGGGGTTGTCAGTCAACCAGATATTTTGCTTTGTTTGATGGGTGCAGGTTAGCTAGTTAGATGAATTCCCTCGCGCCCCAAACGACTTTTGCTCGTTGGGGATAAACTTCTAAAATACCCAGCTCAACTACATGCGTTCTAGAGTTTCTTTTGCATTTCAGGCTCTGGATGCCAATGATTCAATCCAATATCTTCCTTAAATGGTGCTTATTAAAAACATGATCCTCTGCACCCATGAGGGTGAGTTATGTTCTGTGATAGTACGCCATCAGGCTGCACCTGAGTGGGCCATTGGGTGGCCTTTTCTGCGTCTGCTTTCTTTCCCTAGGCCTATCCCAGCCTAACTGACTTCCTCATGTATTGCCTGATACTTGGATCTTCTTTTTCTCTTGATCTGGCATACACCACCTTGTTGGTGCCTGCCTCGTTTTAACTCCCCCTTCATTTCCTGTTCCCTACTATCTTAGTATCATAAGCAGATGTGGTTGCGGGCCTTGTTCTTGGTAGGTCAAAGATGCAGGCCATTTGGATGGCCTGGTTGCTTTACCTCCTCCACGACTCTACCCTCAGTTCCTAGTATGATCCCCTCTAGTGGCTTGTCCGTGGAGACCTATCCCTCTCCCTCTGGAAATTTGCTTCATTATGCTGATGACCCTATCCCCTCCAGTGAGACAGCCACCTCCCCCTCCACTGACGCCAAAGGGCCCCATAAGGCTGAAACAACTGTGAGGCGCCGTAGGAGAAACAAGCATGCAAACCACCAGTTAATACATTAGGCCAGCTGAAGAAATCGAGGCGATAAGTATTTGTGATGCAGCCATGAGTGGCAGATCAATTTATTTGCTCTTTTTCTATTAAAGCATTATTAGTTATAATATTTATACAAATTTATTTTACCAATTTTATTATTATTAAATTGTATTTTATTTATTACTTGTTACTTGCTCCTTATCTTGTGTTTTCCCTATTGGCTATATGACCAGAGGAACTTAGCATCCTCTTGGTTGATAATTCTCCAGCTCACCAGCTCCTTAATCATATAAGCATCAGCTTTTTTCCTTATTATTTTGAAGGGTCTAACCCATATGATAATTATTTTGTTCTGCAATCAGAATCCAAGCTGGTAGTGAACAGGGCATGCTCATTATCTAAAACTGCAAAACTTCAATACGCCATTGTTGATTGGAATGATGATCTTTGATCTTTTTTAATAGCTTGTTGAGTATGCTAGATTATGAAATTTAATTAGCGTGATATCTAAGTTGCCAGATAGCTTTGAAGATATATTATGCTGGTATCCTTTATTTAGTAGTAGAGTAATTTACAGGGCTGAGTGCCTCGCATAAAGCAACTGGAAGTGGCTCTTCCAAGTCACTGAGTGATAGCTAATGTAATATGTTGAGACTATGGCGAAAAGGAGGTTTGCATCAGTCTAATAATCTATCCATCACAAGCTTTATGAGTATATTCACTAGGGTTACATTAACCCACTTAATGGTTCCAATTGGACTCAGGGTGATATGGGATTTTTAGTGACCTGCAGATTGACATTATTTAATCAACTTGGGGTTGATATGCAAAGTAAAGTTGGCTCTTCTGTCTGTGTCAGGAATCTTACCTGAACCAGAAATTTGAAGGAGTTAAACAATGGGATTAAAACCCAAACTGGCAATATGGATGAGTTGGACGATGGTATTTAAACCTGAACTGTTTTAAAAGCTGCTACCAGAATTGGGTATATTCGTCGACAAAATTCCAGTTTAAAATCAGGATTAAACCCAATCTTTTAGTGAAATAAATCCAAATTAGGAGGTGAGAAATAGATCTTGACTTAGTATACATGAAGATGCATCGGTTATTCTCATGAATCTCCCTTATAATTTGTCTCTTAACAAAAATAAAATTACTTCTTTACTTCTTTTCTTCTTTTCTTTTTTTCTCCTTTCAAAATTTTAAAAAAAAAATTGGATTTGCCTCACCAGCCCTAGTAGCTGGTATAAAGAGTTCTTTAACTAAGAAGAAGCAAAAGGTATTCATCCATCACCCTTGGGCTTTGGGTTACCTGGCCTCCAACAATTAAGGGATCCATGATATCACTCTCCATGATCCTGATAAAACTGGTGCTCCCCGCCAGGTCCACCCCAAGTTTTCAGTGAAATTATATAAATAAAAAAACAGAAAATAACAGCAACAGTGTACAATAATAACTTGGCGTCAGATCCCACTTTAGATAACGAATGCCTTAATCTTTTGACCAAATTACCCGCTATGATGTGTGGAATGGAACAAAGAATTCTCACCATTGAGAAACACCAACTCGAGCTTTGAGATGTAACTACTGAGTTTAAAAGCGAACTTTAGCAATTAACCCTCTCATCATCAAAAAATGGGCTTTGTGTCGCCCATGATTAGATGGATTTAATAATTGAATATATTAACGCCTTACAAAACAAAGTGGACGCCCTCCACCCTTATGAATCTTCCATCTACACTACTTCCACTTTGAGTGAATCATCCTTCTGGTTTCTAATCATGCTATTCAGCCACTAACCCCCGGCAGCCTGTTAAAACCATCATTCAATACGAAGCATGTCCTAGGCAAAGGGAGTATCTTCTCTTTCCATTTTACTATAAAAGTGCTATGGAAGAAGCCATTGATACCCAACGTCTCAAGCACCTAACAAACTTTTTAGTCGTGTAGCTCAAGACATTATGGTACCTCACCTAATGCATTGCTGGACTTGGGACGAAGCAAAGACAGCTTTGGTTAAGGAATTTGGGGGTGACTAAACTTTATCCAACCAAAAGCAAACTTTAATGGTATAAGCCTCAATTGTGGAGAAACCTTCACTGAATTTGCTCACCGTTTAAACTTAGATCTCAAATGTTAGATGCTGGAAAACGTCTTACTTTAGATGACTCTATCACTGCTTTGTTTTCAGAGTTAAAAAAATGCTTAACTTCTACTTTATCTTTTAGCAGTGAAGTCTAACTGAACGTCTCTCCTACGTATCAAAGAAGCAAATTTTGGAGATTCTATATGATCTATTTAAACCCACTGGGCCACCTCATTTTAATAATAAAAACCTTAGCCCCAAGTGCTAATGGTTAATCCCCCTAAATCACCTACTCCTGAGTTTTCCTGCACTTTTTGTAAGAGAAGCAACCATAATGTAGACACTTGTTGCATAAATCAACGTAAATTGGCAAAAGATCAGTCAGTATGAGCAAGAGGCTCCCTATGCTGATGACACTCATGTGCCTTATAACCCTTGCACTAGCTCAATTTCTATGCCCAGCACCTTGGGATGCTTTTTGTTAGTGGCGCCTGCAGACGTTGAAGTACCACTTTCTATTCAAGGGAATAAAGAAGTTCAGCTTTCCTATTTTTATGTTGGTCAGTTACCCAAACAGCTCTTGGAGGTCAGTTCCTTTATGGAAAGCCAAGCGCTGGTAGATAAAACCTTTAAAAGAATTGAACAGCCCCAAGATTGGCCACGGCAAAATCTTCTGCTTGCTTCACTACAGCTCCCCATGAAAGTTTACTAGCCGTTAATTCTCAGTTTGGCTCTTAGGTGGTTTTGAGTAGAGTTAGTTGTTCATAAGGTTAAAGTCTTGTCAATAATTGATACCGGCTCACCAGTTAACGTTATATCCTCCTGCCTTATCCAGATAACAAAAATGGCTCCAAAATTGATTCATGACGCTGAATATGGGATTGCTGTTAATTGGATGACTTAGGCAATCAGCGCATATTCTGCCTTACCTCTCCAATTTGGAAAGCTTTTAATTACTGCCCCTGCTATTGCGTTAGAAAACAATAATTATTGGCTGCTTATTGGAGTCCAACTGATGCGGGAGTTTAACTGCATCATCAACAACCACAAAGAGAAATACTGTTCCTACTAGGGTATCAATCCCATTAATATTCAAACTCCCAGTCAAAAGTAAAGGAGCCAAAAAATGAACCTGACTCATCGAATATCCATCCTTCATTTGTAAAGTCAAATTTTAATTCTTAGGGGAAAAACTAAGTTACTTTCTGAGGCTGTGGACGCTAGAGACGAGATCCCTCTGTATACCCCATCCCATTACAATACCCTCTAAATCACAAATGATTGTGGATACAGGGATCATGATTCACATCCACCTTAATCAAGTTTTGGAGCTAAGTGGACACCTAAACCCTTCAATTAAGAAGGCGTTGACCTTCCCAGGGATTTTGGATTCTGCCTATAATTGGATTCTATCTCTATCTTATTAGGAAATTCAAAGAATCAAACCCTTCAAGTCCCTCATTATGCCCCTATTGCTTATGTAAAATTATGTCCCATTGAAAATATTGCCGACATGCGTTGTTTTGGCACTTTACAAGATTTAGGATTTGATCCCCTATCCATCATAATTTTGGTTGATGGTTGAATTGGAGACAACCTCATCCCTATCTAACGCCAGAACGTCAAAGACCTCCTCAAGGAGTATGGTGATATTTTTCCTTGGGACCAAGTGACTTTGGAAAAATATTGAAAGTAATTCACCAAATTGAGACCATGTATCACCCTCCATTTAAAGCTCGGCCATACAGGAAATGTAGGGTGGAGGAATCTCAAATGGCTTTAGTGTTACAGCAATTGTTGAAGTCTGGGTTACTTGTGCCTTCCAAAAAGCCCATGGGCTTCCCCACTCCTATTAATTTGGAAGAAGGATGATGGCCACCATGTTGTCATGGATTATCGCCACCTCAAATTAATCAAAAGAAAAGATAGCTATCCTTTGCCGCGTATAGATATATTTTTTTACGCTTTATGTCAGGTTCCCATCATTTTTTTGGCTATGGATCTTGACAGTGGGTACTGGAAAATTGATTTGTCACCAGAGGATTGTGATAAATGTGCCCTCATTTCAAGTGAAAAATTATTTGAGCCCATTTAAATGACGCAGGGGTTATGTTACACCCCTGCTACCTTCCAACACTCAATGGATGGATTTTTGGGTGACTTAAAACACTTGTGTGTGCTACTTTATCTCAATGACATCACCATTTTTTTAAACTTTTACCAAGCACATAGATCATCTCTGGAAAGTTTTCCAGCAGTTATGACAGGATTCATTAAAACTAAAGCCATCAAAATGCTCCTTCTTTCAGAGTGAAATGGATTTTGGGCCATAAGGTAGGCAAAACTGGAATATCCCAATGGACATTAAAGGTATGGCCAATTCTAAGATGTCCCCCCAAAAAAATCCTTAAGAGATGTACAGGTTTTCTTGGAGATGGTGGTATATAATTGTCAGTAATTCCCCATTTTGCCAATACTTCTGAGCCTCTAGTGTATTTACTGAAGAAGGGTATAATCTCTAGGTTAATGGATGCGCTGCTGCGACATGCCCCACTGGTCAGGACGTGATGCATTCCCATGTCCACAACGGCCAACTAAGGTCCATGACCCGCATGGACCTTATCCTAACGCTGGCGAAATTCCAACCCCACATCTCCACTTCAAAACAACAAAAATGGAATTCTCCGACCATTGAATGTTCTTGCTAACCTACCACCTACCTGTCACAGCTGCTAAGGCCCCACATTGGTGCAAAATCCGCCCCTCCGAGCTTGCATCACCAGGATCTTCCACGTGGGTGGAAGCAGCAACTTAAGCAAAAAAGTTTGTTGCACTGTTTTGCGCAGACCCCATTTCCACATGGGCAACTTTCAAAGATGACACCATCTGCCACTCTAGCCATCTCTCCTCCAGACGCTCACGAGCCACATTGGTGGTCATTTTGCACGCTCTGGCAGAGTTGGAACACCTGGAGTCCAACATCCCAGCTACAGGATACAGCTCTTCATAGGGCCAGAAGTGGGCAGAGGCATCCGCCCACCTCAACACACTCAAAAGGCAACACAAACATTGGGTTTGTGTTCAGTACAGGGCCACATGCTTCACAAAGGGTGACAAGTGCACATACATATTTCTTTATAAAAATTTTGCACCACGCCAGAGTGTGGCCTGCACACAGGTGCAAAGATCGGATGATTCCATTGCAGATACGCCAGCTGAAGTAGCAATTAAAACACAAAAGTATTACTCCTTCTTGTACTAATCTGATCCAATTCAGCCAGCCAAAGTGGTGGAATTTTTTGACCGAGCCTGAATCTGCACCATTTTCCAATACCCAGAAATAATGAATTTGATTACTCTGACCAAATTATGGACAGCCATTCGCGGTGCGCCAAACCAAAAATGCCCAGACCAAGATGGCATTCCATATGAATTCTACAAAAAGTAGTTCAAATATATATCCCCATTGCTGCTCGCCTCACTTAACCAAAGCCTGTTGGAAATGCGCCTCCTACCAGGAGGACATGAGGCCTTTACCATCACACTCTTCAAGAAAGGGGATAAGCTAGACTTAGCCAACTGGCGCCCCATTTCTCAAACAAACACAGACACTAAAATTTTAACAAAAATCATGGCTAACCGTTTAGGGACTGTAGCTTCTGCCACCATCTCCCCAGAACAAATTCGGTTTTGTACCAGTAGGTCGATTTGGGATAACGTGCACTCTGTGGCTAATGTTTGTCAATCCACAGCCTCTGGGGCACTTGAATTCTTGGACCAACAAAAGGCCTATGATAGAGTAAACTGGTAATACCTCAGGGCCTGCCTCCATCAATTCCGCCTACCCCCTCGCTTCATCAGCTGGGTGATGCTGCTCACGGAATCTGCAACAATGGCAGTACGTGGCCCTGGCTTCCTAACGGAAGTAGTCCGCCCTCAAAGGTGCTTGTGATAAGGGGACCCCCTCAGCCCACTCTTATACAACTTCAGCCTTGACCCACTACTGCGAAATGTGAATGCTCAACTCACTGGGGTCCATGTGCCAGGCCAAGCCCCAGTCAAGATGATAGCATTTGCAGATGATTGCGTGGTGGGGGTGTCTAATAATAAATATGCACGCGCGCTTGAAGCTCTCATCCAGGAGTATTCTCGGGTAAGCAACGTGGCACTGAAAGCTTCCAAAACTGAAATCATCCTCCTTGGTCGGTTTCAGAACTGCTGGACCCCAGCAGTTAGTTCACAACCTGGCCCATCTGCTCGCCCATGTCCTCGCCCTACTAACTCAACACACCGCCCCACTGGTGCTCCCCTTTGCGCCACGTCCTACCATAGGACCAGTATGCCATCTGGGCGTGTGGATGGAGGCAGGCGGATACGCTTCAGCAGTAATGGAGTGCCATATTCTGGACAATGTGATGAAGCGAATCGCCTCTCTCAGAGCCCACCCTACTTACCTTACTGGCAGGGTTGTTTTAGCCAACTCTATGCTCCTCTCCAAAGTCTGGTTCAGAGCCCACGCCATCCCCTTCTCACCAAGCTTCTAGAAACTTGTATGCCTTGCTGCAAGGATGGCTTTGGTCAGGCCACCCTCCACCAGTATGGCTAGAGGTCATATTTGGCCCTCATCATCATGGTGGCATGGGCCTGCTTGACTTCAAAGCCCATGCTGCCAAGATCCTGGGCACCTGGATTGCGGCCATCACCGACCCTACACTACCCTCCCAACACTGGTCCTGCGCAGCCCGCTCCAACTTCTGCCGCGCCTTGGGCCTCAACAATCCATCAAACCCCCACTCCCTGATGAAATACCTCGCATCACACAAATCGGCCACAGGTCCTCACGGGACTAAAACCTACTACAAACGAATCCTACTCTCCATGCGGAGTGCTGAGTGGAGAATTCATATTAGCGGACATACAACCCAAAGAGGCCGCCCCTCTCCTCAGTTCACACAAGAGGTACAGGGGCTACCCATCCATGATGGCGTGATCCCCATTCGGCCCCATGTCCTATCCAGGGTGGACTACCTGGACATGATGGACATCCCTTACTCCATTGAGACTCAAAAAACTATCTGGAAATATGTACACCATCCTCTGTTGCAGCCTCAAGTCCGCTCCCATGTGTGGCGCTGCCTGAGGCGGGTGTATCATACAGCTGAGCGCTCTAACACTTTACACTCATCCTTTGTTGTGTGTGGCCAGTATGGAACGCTGTTCCACCGCCTGGAGAAGTGCCCTACCTCTAAAGTGATATGGCGCGAAGTTCAACGTCTGCTGGGCCAGGATCAAACGCATCCCTTCAGTCTGTCAAGAGATATGTTTGCTCTATCAATGGCCCCCTCTCTTCCACCCTCCCTCCATGCTTTGGTGGTTGCAATCGCCATGTGGACCATCCACACGATTGTCTTAGATGCCATCGCAGGCTCCACCCCCACCCTCCCAGAAGCTGTCCACAGATTCCAGTCTCATTTGGTGGACCACTTTTAAGCGTGTATGTTTGGATACCTCCCACCGCGACGATGACAGCTGGTCTCCTGGTTCCCAGTCTGGTTCATCAAATCAGACCCCTTCCTCCACACGTGCTCAGTTGTGGCTACGGCCCCTTCACATGTTCCCTCCCCTCCCCATAAGTGGCGTTACCGTTGGCAACAAGAGATAGCATCGCTTCTCTGGGGTGCCTTCCCTATTACTAAGTGTTGTCTCTTCTGAGTCATATTCGGAAGTGTCCATCCCATGGTCGGCCTTCACCACAATAAATTTAAAAGAAATAGATCTTGGCTTAGTATGCAAGAAGATGGAACAGGTATCCTCATGAATAACTCTTATAATTCTTTTTTAAGAAAAATTAAATTACTTCTTTTCTTCTTTTCTCCTTTTTGCAATTTTTAGAAGAATTGTATTTTTTGGATTTGCCTCGCCAGCCCTAGTAGCTGTTATAAAGACTTTTTCGACCAAGAAGAAGCAAAAGGTATTCATTGATCACCCTTGGGCTTTGGTTATCCTGGCCTCCAACAATAAAGTAATCTGTGGTATCGCTCCCCATAATCCTGACAGTCTGTGAGGATATACTGAGGGCAGCTGTGCATTGCATGATTCACTCCATTATGAATTTGGTAGCAGCTACTGCCCCCAAATCTCTTATCACTCATGCCTCTACCCTCTTCGTCAAATGTTCTATCACTGAAGATATATTTGAAGCGTTTTGTGCCCATCAGGAAAGCCCCCACAACATCAATGGATACTGTTTGCAATGTAACCTGGGGTTTCACCAGCCAATAGGAGGTCTTCTGATTGAAGGGCTTCTCAACTTGACATTGGTGACAACAGGAAATCGTTTCAAAAACGTCAAAGTGCATGCTTTCTCACTAATAATGTTGCCTCAGGAACTCTAACATTTTGCTAGCCCTCTGTGACCTACTGCCATGTGCGCTCATGATATTGTCTGATTGGACAAAGGGTTTTGGGAATCTTAACGTAGCATTACCAATCTTTTTGTATAATCAACATTTTTTCAAAAGCTATTAGCCCCAATTCCATTTAATACCCAAATACCTTATAGTGATTTGTTAATGTACTTGCCACTTATAATCTTTCATACATCAAAATCACCAAGATCTTCATTATGGCAATCAGCGGTAGCCATGATAAACAGTCAGCGTTCTGGTGCTTTACACCAGGGAGTTGAATTATTTCAAAATCGTAGGTTTAGATCTTGAGAGCCTACCATGTGAGACACCCCTCCATCTAAGAGATTGCTGTAACCAGCGCAAGGAAGTGTGGTTGGTCATGACCTTAAAATTCACTCCATGTAGTTACACCCAGAACTATTTATAAGCATAAATCACAACTAAACAATACCACTCTGTCACAGTTTGATTTGATCCATGGCAGTTTGGCCTTCTGTTGCAATAAGTGACAGTCTGCTCCACCCCATCGGCGTCCCATTGAGATAGTACCACTCCTACGGTGGAAAGGGGGATAATCTGGATGATGAACTCCTTCCCAAAGTTCAGATATGCATCACTTAAGCATTGATCATCGCATTCAAAGCGTGGTGAAGGCACTCTTAATCTTTCCATCTATGCAAATATGGCGTTTTTCATTAGAAGTTCAAAGAGCAGGGCCCATTACAGCTAAAGTTAAGAATAAAGCATCAGTAGTAACTGACCATGTCTATAATTACTCAAATTATCGTTTAGTACTTAATTAGGCCATAAAGATGTATTTTACCTTGGCTGGCTGTGGCCTAAGTCCCTTTTCAACTACTTCATATTCAAGGTACTCTAACTGTTCATTAAAAACGGCATCTGTGGGTTTTTTTATAAGTTGGATACCACAAGACAGAGAAACACCACTTCTTAATAACTTAAATGCTCCATAAATGTCCTTGAGAAGATGTTGATGTCATTGAGGTCAACAAGAACAAAGGATAACTTAAAATTTTCTATGATGGTATCCATGGCCCTTTTGATTTATTTACAGGGCGTTACATATCCCTTGCGGCATTTGAGTGGGTAGTATAAACCCTGGAAGTTATTATTGCGCACTTATCTTATTTAGATTCTTGTAGCATTATTTATTATTATCCAAAATCAAGTCCATGGTGGATATATAGTGGCGCCGCCCAAACGGTCTAAAGCATTTTTGATTCTGAGCAGAGAGAATATCCTTTTTGGTGATATTATTAAGTTTTCAGTAGTTGTCACTACCCAATTAGTTCCATCCTTCTCCTTGATGATCAATACAGGGGAAGCCCAAGGACTTTTATAAGTTTCCAGAGTTTCTTGCTCCAGAGGCTTCCCTATCTCAATAGAAACTACTTCCTCAACAACTTGTAAATGGCAGGTTGGCGAGGAACAGATAGGAGGATGGTCATCTGCATCCAATAAGTAAACAACGGCATGAGCGCATCCAAAATTTTAGTCAATGGATGGGAAGATCTCCCAATTTTCTTTAATAGCGTCATTTTATAATACTTCTGCTCCTCTATAACTACACTAAATCTTTCTAGGGACCACTGCCATTATGCTGTCCAGAGTTCCAGTGTGAAGGCCAAATTTTCTCCAGAAACCCAAAGTCGAGAAATGAAGGACCTCATCAACAGTGACAAGTGTAGATATGTAGCTACCAGATGTCTCTGGACCATCAGCGGCCCTTTCTGCAGTTCACCAGAAACACTATAATCTCTCCACACCCATATAATATGATTCCTAGGGACAGAGAAGTCTGAGGCGAAAATGTTGATATGGCTCAAAGATTTTCCCTTAAGGCCTCTCTAGTATCTCAATTTTAAGTTTTGTTTCCATTATAACTTGCTGGCCAGAGGGTATTGTTATGGTGACCACAGATCATAGGGGTAGCCCCAGTAATTGTAGACCTGGTTAAGGAAAGCCCTAGTTTTGTTTTTCAATAGCCAATAGTGAATAGGAATTATCTCATCATGGTACATGAGGTTAGCTTGACCAATGAAGACGGAAACCTTTGGGATACCGCTTGAGGTGAAGTAGACTGGGATCCATTGTCCCAGAATCTCTAATGTTTTCCAGCCATATCAACTAAAACCCAAAGTGGCGCATGAAGGCTGCTCCTATCAGCATGTCATAGTGATGTTCAGCAACACAATTTCCAGTGCAGATATGGCAATTGACCCAAACTTAAGAGGCAATGAACTATACGCCCCTTATAAACAGTGCATTCCTCCAAACTGTCCCATATACCACCCGTTGCTCAACATCAGGACTTAATGGTAGCTTTGCCCACCAACTTTTTTGGTACTATGTTAATCAATGCACTAGTTTTTAAGATTGCAGACTTTCTTTACATTGCGAAAATATCACAATAGTTACATTCAGAATAAGAACTTTGGTATTATAATCCTTGCATATCCATGAAATACTTTTATAAGAACTGAATAAATCCAATATTGAACTTAGGGTATCCTTAATGATCAACTCTATGGGGTTTGACACGTTCACACCTTTCAATGATAGCACATCTAAAGTGGGTCGAGGTTCATCTGAGAAGCCTTATTCTAATATCTGGCAGGCGTAGGGCTTTTGGATCTCCTGGCGGCCTCCTGCACTTCTGCCTCCTTAGCTTGTGAGCAGGTTAGCACATGTAAATTGTTTGCAGGTTGTTGATATAGAAATATTGGAGGTGTTATGGGGTCTAACGTGAAGCTTCTCATTGGGTTCAGGCGGGACAAATAAAATTGAAACAGGTGAGGTAGAGGATCCCATCTCTACTCCGCTTGATCTTTTCTCTAACCTTACTGGTTCAGCTGTACAGCGTGGACTTGTCACTTATTAAGGCATTTTACTATGATATGTCTGAGTCAGCCACACCAAGATGTTACTCTGATGGCATCTTGTTTCTAGGTGTCAGCAAAGGTTCCAGCCTGAGGGTGGGGCAGATTACTATAGCTGGCTGAAGGCTGGGAAAAAAATTATAGGTCATCTGAGGCTTGGGCGGAAGATTGTAATCCATCTGTGGCATCCCTCTTGAGGATAAATGGCCAAAATTGCCATTGGTGGCTTCTGTTTCTGGTTGGTGGGACTGAACCTTGCAGCTAGTTGCTGAAGATAGTAGACATTTTTTGTAAAGGGAGTATCCCCTTGCAAACTCACGTCATCGCTTTGAAAAGCTCACAATGTGGTTTCACCGCCAAAGTGATTGCAATCCCAACATCAGCCTCGGATACTGTCCCCACCCCTACTAGAACATGTGCTTCTGGAAAATTTATTGGCAACCTAGATTAGGGTTTCATCCCTCTGAAACCAATCATCAGGAAGTCATCCTTTTGGTGAGCCATATTCTTTACACCCCCAAACAGGCCTAACACCGTTACCTTAACTTCCTGTTAGGTAACTGAGCTGTCCTTTAGGTAGTAAGTGAGACAATCAGCTCTCTCAACATCTAAGGTGGATATCAGTAACTTTGCCTTACAGTGGTATGAACTCCCTCAACAGCAAATTTGAAGCACTTAAAAAATCTGTGCATGTTTCTGTCCTAATTGAACGGAGGCAATTTGTCAACACAGACACCTTCACCTTTCTGTGGCCATGAGATCTCATGGTGAACTGAGGCACTTCTCATCTATTATAACTCAAGCTAAGCCAAAGGGAGGACACAGGAGGAAGGGCGGAACTTGGATTATCCTCGGTGTTGGTTGTGGAGGGGTCAAGTGATGTATGTACTCCTTCAGCTGGTAACACAATGAACATGTAAGGAACCACTCTTGGAGAGCGCATAGCCATCATAAGTACTTTTACTGTGTGTAGGTAAATAACATTGTCTTCTTGGTTTGCGAAGGGCTCTCCTGTAATCTCTTTAACCTCACCCAAATATAGTGCTACCATCCTTCACTATCAGCTCCAATTTGTTCTTTAGCTCCATATTGGGAATTTTTGCATTGAGTTTTTTGTCCAGTTTTCGCTCAACGCAGTGTAGCCATTCTACCATGCCATTATGGAGTTCTGCTAATAGATTGTGCTGCCAGCTGAGGTTATGAAACTGGCCAGATACTTCTGTGAGCTAATCCACCAGGTCTTTCTAATCACAGAGTAGCTTGTTATTTTGTTCAGTTTAATGTGTCCAAGATGGTTTTATTTCAGCATATTGTGCCAACTCTGTAATCCGGAATGGTTTCCATCAACGCTAGATGAATTTGACATAGTCCAGATGAATGGATATACTTGTTCAGTTGAATCAATGGGCCTTTGTAGTGAGCACCACTGCAAGATTTCCAACGGATGAAATGCATAAAGTGGAAGGTCGCAAAGGATTTAATACCCACTGATGCAACGGGAGGGTGATATGACAATTGCTGACCCTTGATCAAGTATAATAGACTATAGAATGGTTGCAAAGAGCTTCCACAACAATAATCTTTATTACAATGGCAGAGTCACACTACAGTTAACCTTTAGGATTCTCAAAAAATAGGATTTTCACTAAAGAGTCAAAATATGATCAACTGTCTTAAAACTCCCTTTCATAATTCTTTGATTTGTTTGAAGTAAGCTGACCAAAGGACGGACATTGCTGAAACTAAAACTAACATAACAAATTGCTTCAAACAAATGCCCAAAATGAGCGGATTGAATGAAACATACCAAACAAATACAACCAACCTGGTGGGCAGCGGAAACTGCTTATCCATCCATGGTGGAAGGGGAGGGGAGCTCTTAGGGCTCATCTTAAGCAGCAGCTTCCTCATCCCAGAGTAGGGTACATGTCAAGGCGGATAGCAAGGGCGTCAGGGCATTGTCAGCATGTGGTTCAATAACACTGATGATTGGTATTTCATGGAAATTGCCAGCTGATAAAATGGCGCTGATATATTCAGCTAAAGCTTTTTCAGCTTTAATGTGAGCGTCTGGGAGTTTAACAAACGTGTCAATATTGGTTCAGGTAATATTAGCTTTAGGATTCCGTGCAACAATTACCACGTTCTGGATAGCGTCGTTGACATATTCGTGCAATTTATTTACTGTGATTTTACTTTTTGGGGTGAGGGTTGAGGTGATAACAGGAGGGGGAATACCTCCTGTGAGCATTGCCACTGATTTAGTTAACTCTTTTCGGAGGGGACAACGATCTGGTGTGCAGCTGCTTCAACTGAATTCTGGTGGTTACTGCAAAATGATTCAGCATTTGGCTGTGGGGCATATAAATGAGGGGTATTTGACATCCCATTCTGCATTAACAAACTGCTCAATTTGTAGAGATGGTTCTTCAATAAAATTACCTGATTCATCAGTTTCATCCAAAAACTCCCATGGGTCCTGGCAAAATTAAAATTGGGTAATTGGCTTATGGTTGAGATTTGGTTGATTTGTTGGAGGAAGCATGGGATCAAACTGGGGTCCAAGCCAGTGCTTTATTGGAGGAATCGTGTGTGGCACTGAGGCGAGGAGGAGGTTGATTAGTGGCTGCAGGTGCAGCTGCAGCACCAGGTTTTTGGGGAGGTGGAGGTAGTATCATACCCCATACCAGAAATGGCGCGGGGTGAGCGGCATATTGGAGGTCAGTGGATGAATAATCTGAGCCATTGGAAGTAACTAAGGAGGGGCACTTGCGTTTTGTGTGGTCCAACTCAAAACAGGATGGACAGATCATCTGCACGCCCTCAACGCGGTCCCAATGTGGATGGTCAGGGGCAGAAGAAATGACGGTGCAAGGGGGAATCAACATGGCGATTTTACTAAATTCAGGGCTGATTGTGGCATACATCCAAGGCCCAGAGAGGCGTGTGGCCCCATTTAGGACCACAAATTGTAAGATGGGTTTGGAGCCATAGGCTGATAAACCGTCCATCAGCTCCTGATGGAGCACCACAGGGGGGATGTGGTTGGGCAAATCAGCAAACTGGACCACCAAAGTGGAGTCCGCTGTGAGCTGGGTCCATATTGTGGGAAGAGGGGTTGTAAAAATTTTATAATATCTGATTATTTTTGGCCAATAATCCCTATAAACATATTAATTGCACAAGTTCTAGTTTTGTGCAATTCTTTCACATTGTATAATAGTTAATTAATCAGTTGATTTATGGTATGTTAACTATTATCCATAATTGAATGAAAGTATAAGATCTCAACCCAACGCTCACCAGTATTTCCTCTTAAAATATTTATTATGTCTTGAAATAGGGATTCGTTCCCTCATACCGCCTAACTTAATCTTCTCTTAGATCCCCGTTTATTGTTTCTCTGGTTTGACACACAGTAAGCAGCAATCCATGATTTGATTCTGCTTCTTCTTTGGATCCCCGCTCAGATCCTTACTCTTTATCTTAAAGTCTCCCAATTATTGCACAAGGCAATAATTACTTTGAGAAAGAATAGAACAAATGGATGTTAATAAAGTTTACTAAGCTAATACTCTAGTAAAAGTGATCTGTTATTTAGTCTTCTGGTAAATACTATATTTCTATTAGTGATTCTAGGGAATTTATAGTGGTCAATTTGATGCCGCACCCTTGGTTGACACTTCCTCGATGAAATGGTAGCTGTTAATTTAAATCACCCATACTCATCTCAGCAGCGATGGTCTTCCCCATCCTGGCTAGGATTCCATCTTTGGACATCCTTGAGACCTAAAATGGGAAGAGTCAAAAATGTGTCCCTTACATTTTCCTCTCAATCTAAGCAAACCAACCATATTTGGCAAGAAACCTGCTTAGGTAATGGGACTTGTTACCTATTTTGGCTGATTGCAAACCAACTGATCAATTTGCTAGATGCAGATGACATCACACACCTCACAACTTAATCCTTAAATTCTAATTGGTTGGTGATGAAACCTGATTAATCCCAATCAGTACATCTGATAGTTAATAAACTATCAGATGCCCCTATTTTTTGGCAACTCTGACCAATGAGATCTTAAGCATTCATCCAGATCGATCCCCAACAGATCTGACCAGGAAAATAACCTAAAATTCCCCTAAAATAGTTACCCCAAAATCAGGGTCAATTGATTTCCATTTCACCTCACATTAGGGATTTATCCCCTAAAGATCTCTGGTTATCTAGCCAGCTAGGAATATGGGCAAATATTCCAACACATTCCTCACTCTTGCCTAGATTTCCAGCAAGATAAGAAGTGGGGAAGGATAACACCACTTCTCACACTTGGTCAAATACTTCATTTGCTCAAGTGGAGTATTATTACTAGTAAATGCTGCTCAGAACAACCTTCAGCATGTGGCTCTCTTCCTCTTCCTGCTCACTACCGCCTACTCAGAGTGTGGTCCCCATGATCTTCTGACATGCCAGGCTGATCAATTTACTCATGATGATATTAGTCCTGGGATCCAGTTTTCCTCCCGTCAGGGCATATGACCTGCTGTCATATTCAGGATTCTTGGTCCAGCATCCTCAATTTCCTGATTTTCCCCTCATCCTTGAAAGGAGTCTCTTGTCATTGATGTTTGTTTTGCAGCCCAATTAAGAATGCTCATTTATGTTCGCCCTTGTTAATTACTTCTCATAAACTCTTGGCTCATATCATTCTTAATTCTTCTCTGGAGATCTTATCCTATTATTTTTGAGATTAATTTCTCCAAAATTGAAGCTTAATTGATTTTATAGTGCATAATTTCAACTATCATATAAGTCTGACATCCCCCCTCATCCAGCTCATATGTCAAATTCTGAGTCACGGTACCAACAGCTGCTCAACAATTTTTCTAATCAAGATCTATGGCTCTTCCATTAGATAAGTTTGTCTGCATGACAGAACCTCTTTTATGGTCCTTCCAGGACTCATACTCCTAGTCTGGAACCAGTGGCTAGTCCTTCCATGGAATTACTGGAAACAGTAACCAACCCCACTGAAACCAGTATAGAGATTGTCTCAAATGACTCGTGGCCAGTTCTTCCTCTGTCATTGATTCCAAAGTTAGATTTTTTGAAACTCTCCTGGATTCAGTTGCTTTTTCATATACTCCCAAAATCATTGTCAAGCCTCCAGAAGTAATGCCCTTCACTCTTGATCGTTCAATCCTCGCTGGATTGGACTTGCTTCTGGAGTTCCTCTTCTGACTTGGTAATATTACAAGCCAGCTGTCTTGGCCACTGTCGCGATACCAGTATAACTGGATGATAATCCCTAAGTCAATATGGCGAAATGAATTGAATCCACCAGAATCAAACTGGTAATGGTAATTTAAGCGCTTCAGAATGAGGCAATATTGGGATAACAAGTAATTTTGTATACAACGATTTTATATTGGTTCATCTCTAAAATAAAGCAATGTTGACATTTGACAATTACAAACATAAATCGCCTACAATTAAGGTGATAGCAATTCGAGAATAACCAGCTGAAGCAAGGAGAATCGTTGGAACTTAATAGTCCAAGCTATGAGAGTGGTATCATCCAAGCCGCTGTAAAGTAAGCGTGATGGGCGATCAAGAGGAGGGTCATTGTTAAGTAAGTAGAAGAAAAGCGGAATATGAAGAATCCGCGAGATTGAACAGATTAAATAAAAGAGGTTGCAGGAGCAAGTGCTCCATATTTTATATTAAGTTATTTTCTGTTGTTTCAAGGACAACGATCTTCATATCGTTGGTCCTGATTGCCAGTGGGTCAAACCCTGTGCAAAGTCCGCCAACATATCTATTAATACTGCCAATTTTATAACAGCCACCAAACTCACCATTAGGCAACAGCGTACATTTCAAACTCCCCTACGCATAATCATGGACTTAAGTCACTGAGGCTTTATCTATAGCTCTGAATTCTTACAATCTTGAGAACATCCTATATTGGGATATCACAGCTTAAGCTCTTCACTTTGCCAGCCAAGTTCTTTGAAGTTGGGCCATGAAGCTTCCAGCCTCTCCCAGCTTCCATCACTCTTTCTGCTTCATCTTCCAAGAAGCTTGTAGTCATTGCTTGCAGAATGCCATTCACTCCTTACATGACTATCTCATTTCTGGCATATCCCATTGGTATCTTCCACTGATGGCTTTAATAGGGGGCATGATGTGGCAACCCCCATCTGGTATCCCTTGTTCATTACTGGCCCATATGTCTGGTGTTCTTGACAAAGCCTATCAGCAAGCACTCAAGACCAAACTTCCTACTCTGGTACCATATTGGGATTACTTGGGGTTATTCAATTACTTCCTCTTCTTGTACTGTTGCTTCCCTCCCTGCTCTGGGGTATCGCGTTTGGCTTCTTCTGACACCTCAATTTCCCTTCCCCTAGTTGCTTTCTTGCAGAGATCTGCGTCAACTCAATGAACTTGATTTTGTGTAGGTCTGGCCCTCATTAGTGTCCAATCTCATATAGATTTTGACAGGTTATTCACTCCTACTGTGATCCATCCTCCCTCCCCCAAGAGGTAACATGGGCAGAATCATCCCCAAATTGAGGATAATCAATAAAAAATAAAAATCATGAAAAAAATATCAGTTTTCTATGTGGTTTTTTATTATTTCTTTTTTCCAATATTTTTATCAATCTTTGATTTTTTTTTCTTCTTTTTTCCATGAGGCTTGGCCTTGTTTCAGTTCAGCAGTCCATCATTTTATTTTATTCCCCTGGACTAAATACTAGGTATACTTATACCTACTAGTTTTCTATGGTTCAGAGGTCTTACTTTTTTAAGACTTAGCCATCTAGATTGGTTCAGAGGTCCTTTTATTGGAATTGACCAAATCATTAAGACATAACCAACTAAATGGTTCAGTGGTCATTCAGGAATTCTTTTTTAAAATTTTTTTTATCGTTCCATTGCTTTAAATACTTAGCATTGACTCAATTTACTATACTTCCATCCAAGAGATTCTTGATGGAATAAGCGTCCGTTGCCTTCTTGGCAATAATCTCAAATGGACCCAACCACAACGCATCCAGTTTGTTTCTTCTCCAAAAACCATGCATATTGCAATAGGCAACTCTTTTGCCTACTTGGTATTCTGATAAGGCTAGTCAGTTCTTATCATCCATCATTTTCGCTTTTATCCTTTTCTTCAAAGTCATATTGAATGCTTTGTGATTGCATTTCGATCAGGATATTTGTCAATCAATTCAGGTACTGCTCTGAACTCATCCCCAATGGTGGTCCACCACCAAATATAATTTTTGTGGCAACGCAGCCTTCCTCCTGTATAGCAATTCAAATGGCGTTTTTCCCATCGCCATATGATAACTGATATTGTAGGAAATCATCAATAAACTCATTTGCATTCCCCACATGGAAGTTCTTCATGTGACTAGCTTCCTCAGCGTCACGGCCAGCATTCCGTTAACTTGTTCCACCAGTCCGTTGTCTCTGGCTGGTAGTTTACAGACATGACTCCTTGGATCCCCATTATCTCATTTAACCGCAGATCACATGAGACATGAAATTTATCCCATTATTGCTAAGCAGGACCTGCGGACATCCACGTCTATATACTACTTGATCCAGGATATACCGCGTGGTGCTGGTAGCGTCTAGTTTTTCCAGAACCTTCATCTTGACCCATCTCATCAGATGGTTGATGACAACTATTATGTACTTGATTCCCCCTGTGCTCATTGTCATCAGTCCCATCACATCAATGGACACCTATGCTGGGAAAATCCAGGGCGTACCAGTTGGTATCCAGTTGTGTTCTTATGTGGCTTGTGCACTTGTCACTCCACACAGCAAGCTAGATAGTTGGCTACATCATAGTTGATTAACTCCCAGTAGTATTACTGGTAATTATGGTCAGTCATTTTTCTCAGGCCTACATGCCCAACAACCTTATGGGTGGCTTAAATGATAGCTGCTCTTTCCAATGGATTTGGAAATAATAACCACTTCCCATTAATTGTCTTAAAGATTTGTCCATCCATAGTCTCAGTGTTTCCCATTGCTTTTCAAAGTGTATCTTGGATTTCTTGGGGCTCATTCTTAATTTCTCCTTTGACCATTCTCTGGAATAGCTCATCAACCTGCTAGAATACCATCTGGACCATTGGTAACAGCGATAAGCCATCAGCATTCTGATGAGAAGCCCCCACTTAGTGGACAATCTCATAAATTGTAAGCCTGTAACTTCAATGCCCACTAAGACAGTCATCCTTTTGGTTCTTGCAAATTGTGAAGCCAACGCAATGAGGAGTGGTTTGTCAACACTTTAAAATGCATACCATGGATGTACACCCAAAACTGTTTACAGGCGTAAATGACCGCAATGCATTATGCTCAGTTATGGTGTAGTTCCTCTCAGCAGCTGAGAGTGTCCAGCTCAGATACGCCACCAGATGTTCGTCCCCAAGTTCATCTACTTGGCTTATTATGGCGCTAATCGCCATCAACGAAGCATTGGTTTGTATAATAAAATCTCAATTATAACTTAAATATTTCAAAATTGGAGAATCTATTAAGTACTGGCATAGCTCATCAAAAGCTTTATGTGCTTCTTCATTCCATACAAACCTTTCTTCAGATCCTTCAACAGATTGAATAAGGGCTTAGAAATTCATGAAAAATCCCAAATAAATCTTCTGTAGTATCAGATCATTCAGAGGAACACTTGGATATCTCTGACACTCTTTGGCACAGACATTCGTTCTATGGCTTCAATCTTCTGGGCTTGCGGCTTCAATCCACTAGAGTTGATCATAAATCCCTGATATTCCAACTCTTTCATGAAGAAGTGACACTTCCTCAGCTTAATCTTCAGGTTGGCCATGGAAAGTTTCTTGAACACTTCCTCCAAGTGGTGTAAATGGTCAGTAAACGTCCTACTGAACACATTAATATCATCCAAGTACACCAGGGTGCATGACAACTTCAAATAGATTAATATAGTGTCCATGACCCTCTGGAACGTTGCAGGCACATTGCATAGACCCTGGGGCATCCTCGTCAGTTGATATAGCCCCTGCGTGGTAATAATTGTGCATTTTTCTTGGTCATCTCTTGTAAAATCAATTTTCCAATATCCTGATATCAGATCCATCAAAGAAAAATACATCGCTTCTCCCAATCAATCTAGTTCATCATCAATTCTTGGTAGGGGAGACAAATCCTTTTTTATAATCTTATTTAGCTTCTGGTAATCAATCACCACCCAATTAGAGCCATCCTTTTTCTTCATGATAATAATTGGACTCGCCCAGGGGACTCAATGATGGAACCTGAAGCCCATGCTCCTCTAGTTTGCTGATTTCTTTTCCACAACCGCTTTGGTCGCCTTTAACCATTGGGTCAGTCTCATCCTGATTGGCAAATTTTCCCCAATAGAAACTTTGTGGATCACATCTCTCTCATCCAGAAATCATGGTTGTCTTGGGTGAATACATCCAAAATTTTTTTAAAAATTTGAGCACCTCCTCTTGCTGTCCTTCCTTTAGATCAGCGAGTTGCTTTCAATCAACCAATAGTTCGATACTCTTGGTTACCCCAGCTGGTAATCCCATCTCATTAAGGGTCCCAAAATTGTGGAATTTCCTCAGTTTGGATGTCGGATTAAATGAACAAATGTGACAATCTAATTCTTCTCAATCTTCATCAGTTTTTTATTTAAACTCGCCAGGAGAACTCGAATTTCCCCATGGCTAGCATTATTATTCCAGGAGCCACCCAAGGCTCTACTCTAGACTTCTTCCAGAACTTATGACCTCCCCTACAGCAGCTCCGGTATCTCTAATGTCAAATCCATGTCAACTATCATCTGTGATCCCAGCAGTATGATTTTTGCATTCGTAATACTTAGTGAAATTCCCCAATTTTCAAGGATTTCCACCAACATTTCTCGTCGCTTTCAGCCAACTAGTTGGTATTGAATTGGGACAATGCCATCATTTTATATCAAGTTGATGAAGTTATTTATCCAACTCAGTGGAGCTTCCCCATTCTTCTGTTAGACCAATGGTAACGTCTTATCCAATATGGTCAATTTATTATCCTTGAAGTTACATTTAACTTTGTACTTTCTTGGAAACTCAGTCCCAATCAGAATGCCATAGTTTTGGTTGGCCAAAACTATTACTGGCGCAGAAACCACCAAGGATCTGAATCAAAGTGACAGAGTGTTATACGCTCCACATGAGATAGTGGTATTCAGCCCAGATGTCCCATACTCCTTCTTATGTTCCAAGTCAGGCTAGATCTTCATCCTCTTTACCAGCTTGGTTGAGACAATATCAATGGCCGCTCTTATATCAACATTTCCCTCACCCATACTTGATTCACTAGTATATCTATATATGTACACTCAGAGTATTGTATGATAGTATTTACTGAGTGTATAGCGGCGTTATTAGCCAAATCAAGGGTGTGAATGGTTCGCGCTGATAAATCAGGAAATGATTCCTTTATTGTGCTGAGGGGATTGACAGGTTTGCCTCATCTAATCGGACTTTAGTCAATTCTTTGGGGTTATCTGTAGCTTGAATTTTGTCCACTAGTTGTCAGGCGTACAGCCAGGCAACTTCTTTGTTTATCTCAGGATCGATCTCTTTACCCCAGATCTTGTTACCGCGTTCACGTCTAAATTTGACCACTTGATGCAGTTGATCCTGTACGTCTTCATCCACAAACAAATCACTGATGTCAATTTCCTCGTACATAATATCAGGAGGAACAGGATTCTCCGCAGCTCTAGACTTTTCCCCATCTAGGCCGCGGGTCCTTTTCCCAATTCATTTGTGGTTGCAGACTCTTTTGCTTGGACCACGTTGATTTGATCATTTGGCTTCTTGCAAATTACAGCAAAATGTCCCTTTCATCCACATTGGTAACAGACTTTCTCTTTCTTATTAGAAATTATCTGAAGTCTTTGGGCTTATTCCCCAGCATGGTTCAGTTGTTCATTTCTTTAGCACCCTCGTTCCCCTTTGTGAGATTTGAATTTCATACTGGGTTTGATGTGAAACTTCTGTTTGGGGCATCGAAAGTTGCTCCCTAGATCTTCAAATTGTCTACCATCTGAGAGGTAGTAATTTCCATCACAAACATGAAAGACATCATTCACTGCAAATTTCAGTAGGGCCAAAGGGCTGCTTGTAATGTAATTCTGGATGAAAAGTCATCAAGTAACTTCGCTCCAATCAGGATTAGCAATTCCTGGTAGAAACAATCAGCGAAGCTTGCTAAAGATTCAACTTTATGTTATTAGATGCCCATAAACTCTTATTTGCACTTCAACATGCGCGTCAGGCTTCTGAATTCCTTCATAATGGCTGCCTTAGTCTCCATGTACGACCAGCTGTCCCCCTCCAGATGGGCAACACTAGGTTTTGACAATTGGTGTCTAAGAATTCATTACCATCAATGCCTTTTGATGATCATTATATCTGTACATAGTCATTTTAAAAAATCGGAAAATGCTAGAGCATTATCCTGATGTAAAGTCAGTAATTTTGGTGTCACCTTGAATTACTCTAAGGTTTCTCTAGCCACTTCTCTAGGTTAGGCTACTCAGCTCACTTGGGGAGTAATTTTGGGTGTCTTCTCCAAAATAGTGGTAAAAGTGGGTGGCATGTTTCTTGAGGTATTCATGTTCCCACTTATCATATGTGAAGCTCTTTCTTTGGCATTAGTTAACACATATGAAACACAGTCACATTTGTGAGTATTTAAATCCTCAAACTATTTAATCAGCTGATCGATATCAGTGCTGAAAGCTCTTAAATGAACGTGATCTGCTTCATGATCCTTTTTCAGAAATAAGACTTCTCAAATTAAGTCCCCATCTTTCTTCTTTAATGGCATTACTTTTCCAAGTAACTCATTTCTGAACTCACATTATCATTCCCTTCCTCCATCTTGGCAACTCTTTCTTCCAAGGCTTTTTCTCAATGATCCGCTGAGTTCAGGGCGTTCTGATTAACAGTGGCCAACTTCGCCAATAGTTTTCTTATCTCATCTTTATATGACATCTCTAAGTTCTTCTACTCAACTAAATTCCTGTAGTGAGCACCACTTTGTAAAAAATTATAGATCTGATTTTTTTGCTAATAACCCCTATAAACTTATTACTTGCACAGTTTTGGGTTTTGTGCAATTCTTCCGCATTGTATAATAGTTAATATAATCAGTTGTAAAGGTATGACAACTATTATCCATAGTTGAATGGAAGTATTAGATCTCAGCCCAACGCTCAGCTAGTTTTCTCTCAGAATACTTATTTTTATTTAACTGAGGCAAGCCAACCAGGGGACAGGCATTACCAAAAGAAAGAAATGACATGAAACCTGAACAGGGTCAACTCCATCAAAGAAAGTTTTTCCACCTCCAGATTGGGACTCAAATTTTTCTGGTTACTTCATGGGTAAGGTTTTCGTGTTATTAGACCTACTAACCGCCAATAGCTTCCTTTGGCTGTCACCATGATTGATGTGCGAAGGGCGGGAATTGAACCTGCAACCTTCAGGTTGGTAGCCGTACGCCCTTACTGACTCACCTTCCACCCCCTCCTCTCAAAATACTTATGATGTCTTGAATTAGGGATACATTCCCTTGTACCTCCTAACTTAATCTTCTCTTAGATCACCGTTTATGGTTTCTTTAGTTTAACTCACAGTTGGTAGTAATTCCTGATTTGATTCTGCTTCTTCTCTGATCCCCACTTAGATCCTTACTCTTTATTTTAAAGAGTCTCCCAATTTTTGCAAACAGCAATAATATCCCTGAGAAAAAATAAAACAAATGGATTCTGATAAAATTTACTAAGCTAATAATCTAGTAAAAGTGATCTGGTATCTAGTCTTTTGGTATTTATTATAATTCTATTAGTAAATTCTAGGGAATTTATAGTGTGGGATTCAATGCCCAACCCTCAATTGACACCTCCTCAATGAAACATCAGCCGTTGCCATTGAATCACTCATACTCATCTCAGCAGCGATGGTATTCCCCAACCTGGCTATGATTCCATCATTGGACATCCTTGAGAACTAAAACAGAAAGAGTCAGAAAATGTGTCCCTAACGTTTTCCTCTCAATCCAAACTAACTAACCATATTTGGCAAGGGACCTGCTTAGGTAATGGGTCTTGTTACCCATTAAGGTAGGTCACAAACCAACTGATTAATTCTCTAATTGTAGACAGCATCACTTGCCTTGGAACTTACTCCTTAAATTCCCAATTGGTCAGTGATGAAACCTGGCCAATGAAAACAATTGGTACACCTGATAGTTAATCAACTATCAGATTCTCCTATTATGTCAGCAACTCTGCCCAACAAGATCTTAAGCATTCATCTGGATCAATCCTTAACGGATCTGACCAGGCGAATAACCTAAAATCCCATTAACATAGTTACTCTGAAATCAGGGTCAATTAATATCCTATTCACCTCACATTAGGGAATTATCCCCTAGCAATCCCTGGTAATCTAGACAGCTGGGAATATGGGCAAAAATCCCAACAGGGGTACCCTGGAATACCAGGAGCACAGTTGCTATAGTGGTAACGTCAGCTTCACAGGCAAAGCTAAGATCAAAATACCCCTATAGGGGTGGAAATCTATAAATTGGTGGAGGTCATCACCACCTGAGCCATTTTGATAATGGCTTAGTCATGGTAAGTGAATAGTTTCCCATAGTCAACCCTTAGGCCAAAACGCATGTTGCTTTGGGGGAGCACCAGGGGGCAACAAGGTACCGCTTAGGTATTCTTGAGGTTGGCACCAAGATCCTTGGAGGAATGAATCATCCCAGGGGTTTGGTATGACTGGGTGATCCAGTCCGAGCACATTTTTCTTCCAGGTGGAGAACGGTGGGGGGAGTTTGCCGCTGCCCCACACTGGAGCATCTGGGAGGAGGATCTGAGGACATCAGAGCGAGACTACGTTGGGCGAACATAATTTACTTTCATGTTTTCCATATAATTTTCTCTGAAAGTTACACTGAGTGAAAAGAGAACTTCATCTTTCATAATTCTTGGTCACCACTTTTACTCTCATCCCTGCTGCCACTTCACTGTCTATATGGCTCAGCTATTTTAGCTTCCCTAATTTCTTAATAACTTATTCATTATTAGAGTTTCTGGCGGAATTTCCAAAATTCTGAGGTTAGATTGTTTATTGATAACCCATATTGTTTCCTATTATATTGCTTATAATTTATATCTTGATTCTGGAAGATAGCCAATAATCTGCCATTCATTAGTTTAAGCTTTATATTCCAGTAATATATAATTTCCTGACATTACTTTATATAAATTATATTGTTTAACAGAGGAGAGGATACCCCAGTGGTAGAATATGGATTCGCTACCACTGCCTCCCCAAGTTCAATCCAGGTAGAGAATTTTGGGTAGGGGATGATTATGACTGTGTTGGCGTTGCGCACCAATGCCCCAAATTGAGATAGCAAATAGCAAGGCGGTCCATGGAGTTCCTGACCTATCATACACCGCTCATGGAGGTTTTCTGGGTTTAATCCTTCTTCCCTCTAATTTAAATCCCCTTCATTGGTGCAGTATCATCTCCAAGTCAGCCCACCTCGAATACAATTTAAAAATATTACTTAACAGCTGTGAACCTTAGAGGGGTTGTCACCCTCCCTGCTTCTTCCACCCTTGGGGTTGCCCCTGCTGCAGCGTTCTGGATTGTTGTAAGGGCCTTTTGATATGTTGTTTTCAACAGATTGCCCCTCGTTTAGTCATTAGTAAACCCATCTTAGAAGCAATTAGAGCAGATAAGTCTCTGGAATTCTGTATCATCAATTGGTCACTGACAAACCTCTCAAGATGGACAGCCCTCTCCATTTTAGCTGTAGCACTGACATAATAAACCAGCCAACATCTTCTATGCTCTCCACACTTATCTCTGGGTTGGATGAGGCATGCACCTACCTAAATGTCAATAATCTTCATAAAAATTCAACTTGTAATCCAATTTTCCTTTTTTGGGAATAGTGTTGATTCACTTTTGAATCATACCTAGTCATCTCATCAGGTCTTGTCATTATCAAGAGGCCACTTCTCACCTTGGCTCCTTCATCTACATCCCTTTCACTTTCAGCTTCCACCCATGAGGATCTAGCTTACTTTACCTTTCCTAACACCTCTGTTATGGGAAAAGTAGGGTCACTGTGCAGGCGCTTCTGGATACAGGGGCAGCTGGCAATTTTATGGACCTTAGGATTGACAAGCATAAAGTTTAGACGCTGATGTGGCCCCCTCAAATTTTGGGAGCTTCCTCTCAACCTATGAAATGTCATGTTGTGCATCAACTAGTACAATTCTTTGTGAATTATTTCTGCTTTTGTAATAATTTCTCAGCTGTTCCAGAATTATTACACTCAGTCACCCTTGGTGTAGGTTGATGTCATTGACAATAGGTTGATACCAAGTTTGGTAGAAACTCCTCTCCTTCACCAATATTAAACTCTTTGGTAAATTCCCACTAAATGATATCTCCTCCTCATGAGACATACTTGAGATCTATACTACCTCCTTCTCCTCTCTCTGCAGATCTTCCTCAGGACTTCTCATCCATTCTCACCCCATACAAAGAAGTATTTGACATGAGCTTAACTACTAGGCTTCCACCTCATTCAGAATATAAACTAGTCTTTCAAATGATGCTACATCTTGTCTGATAAATATTTATTGTACCCTCACACCGAGGAAGAATACAAAACCTTAAATGAATGGATCAAATGGCATTCTGTTAAGAGTTTAGATTGTGAAGATGTCCTTCCCCATCGCTTCTCCCATTGTCTTCTCGCAGAAGACAGATGGAACCCTGCGGACATGTGTTGAATATGGGCATGTTAATAATGTGTCAGTCCCATACCCATATCCTCTCCCATAGGAACAATCAATAGCTCAGTCAATTGCAAAGTCGCGAGTTTATCTAAGCTTGACTTGTAAATTCTTCAATCAAGTGAGAGTCAAGTAGGGACAGGAGTGGCTCACTGCCATATGCACAAATAGTGGTAATATTTTAGTATAAAATGATTCCATTTGGTTTTAATTACTCTCTAGCAACCTTCCAGCGCCTTATAGACTATTTTCTGGGTGATATGCGCCTCTCCTACGTGGTTGACTATAGTGATGATTTCTTAATTAATTCACCCACTCATGAGCAGCATATCAATGATCTGGAAGTGATCATCTCTCTGCCATCCAAAGTGCTGGGCTCTTTGTGAAGCCCTCCAGATTAAAACTTTTGTGAGGAGTTTTTTATTAAGGAACCTATTTTTAAGAACAGTTATGAAGTATCCAGTGCAATTTAGAAGTAATTCAGTCTTGACCAACCCCAACAACGCAAAAGTAACTCCAGAGCTTCTTGTGGACTGTAATCTTTATCAAGAAATTTCTTTCTTCGCTTTTTCAACTATCATCTCCTCTGCATTCACTTTCTGGTAAGAATGCACCATTCAAAAGGACACTTGAATGCCAACAGGCGTTTTACTCTATTAAGGAGACTTTCCTTGCCGCACCAGTCCTTAGGCATGCTGACTCTTCTAAGCCCTTCATTGAGCTTGTGGTGAATCTTCAGTTTCCATAGGTTCTGTGCTCCTCCAAGAGCATGATGGGGTTGATCATCCTGTTGCGTACCTTTTTTGGAAGTTCTCTGCCACTGAGCAGTCCTGGGAAATATATGACAAGGAGCTGGCGGCTGTGTCTTTGGCAACTAACTCACTGGAGCTACCTCCTCCAAGATTCCCAGCATGAGATTACTGTGCGCACAGACCACCAATCCCTGATGTGTCTATAAAGGCCCCAGAAGCTTGCCCACCGTCAGGCACACATATACTGCGATCTACAGAAATTTTTATTACAATCATGAATTTGTTAAGGGGCCTTGAATGTCTTATATGCATGTTGAGTAGAATTACTGCCATAAAACCCAGAATATACAAGCTCCCTGACCTCACTACCATTGTCTCTGCCTCCTAAACTTTGACACTGGCTTCCCTTTCCGTCACCTCTGCCAGTTTGCCATAAGATGATCCCCTTTTTGACCAAACATTTGCTTCACAGTTGGCCTCCACATAAGGAAACATATTATATGGGACATGTAATCTAAAGCTCATAAGCGTACTCTCTATGCCCTCAGAGATAGAGTAATCTTCTTCAGAGACCAAGTTTGGGTTCATCCCACCTTTTAATAACAGGTAATTCAAGAGCATCATAAGCCCTCAACTGTGGAACATCTTGAGTTCAAAAAGCGCATGGAACTTGATAGGACCTAAAACTGGCCATAATCTTCCAAGGAGACCCCTTCTTGAATTTCCCGTTGTGTGTGTGTGTATGATCCAAATCTGATAGATAAGGGAAAAAAGACCTAATGCATCCATTGCACCAAGCATAGGGCCCCTGTTCCTCTTTATATGTTGATTTTATTGTATAGTTTCCACCTTCTAAGGGGTATGATGCGATCATGGTAGTGGTTGATTGCTTCACCAAGTGTAAAAATTTATAGGTTTTCTAATTATGCTCAGGTCAATAACCCCTATAAATATTTTACTTGCACAGGTTTTAGTTTTGTGCAATTCTCCGCGTTGTATAATAATTGATATAATCATTTGAGAATAGTATGGCGACTATTATCCATAGTTGAATAGAAGTATTAGATTTTGGTCCAATGCTTGGCTAGTATTTCCTCTCAAAATACTTTAAGATGTTTGAATAGGGATTTGCTCCCTTGTTCGCCTAACTTAATCTACTCTTAGATCCCTGTTTACAGTTTCTCTGGTTTGAAAAACAGTCAGCAGCAATACCCAATTTGTTTCAGCTTCTTCTCTGTATCCCTGTTCAGATCCTTATTCTTTATCTTAAAAAGTCTCCCAATTTATTACACATAAATATAATATCCCTGAGAAGAATAGAGCAAATGGATTCTGATAAAGTTTACTAAGCTAATAATATAGTAAAAGTGATAATTTTTGATATGGTAACTTATGATCTGAAAAAATTATTTTTATTTATTAGTGAATTCCAGGGAATTTATAGTGGGGAATTCAGCACCCAAAACTTGATTAACACCCCTCGATGAAATGGCAGCTGTTGCCATTGAATCACCCATCCTTGTCTCAGCAGCGATGATCTTCCCCTCCTGGTTAGGATTCTGTTTTGGACATCCTCAAGACCTAAAATGGAAAGAGTCGGAAAATGTGTCCCTAGTAATTTCCTCTCAATCCAAGCAAACCAACCATATTTGGCAAGCAACCTGCTTAGGTAATGGGACTTGTTATCCATTAAGGCAGGTCATGAACCAACTGATTGATTCGCTAGTTGCAGCCGCATCACTTGCCTTGCACTTTACTCTTTAAATTTCCAATTGGTCAGTAATGAAACCCAACCAATCCCAATAAGTACACCTGATAGTTAATCAACTATCAGATGCCCCTATTTTGTCAGCAACTCTGCCCAACGAGATCTTAAGCATTCATCTGGATCAATCCCTGACAGATCTGACCAGGCAAATAAACTAAAATTCCTTGAAAAAGTTACCCTAAAATCAGGGTCAACTGATATCAAATTCACCTCGCATTAGGGAATATCCCCTAGTGATCCCTGGTAATTTAGCTGGCTGGGAATATGGGCAAAAATTCTAACACATCTCCCCTCTTGCCTAGATTTCCAGTAAGAAAAGGACTGGGGCGGAAGAATACCGCTTTAAACACTTGGTTGAACACTTTATTTGCTTAGCTGAGTACAATCATCAGTACTCAATGCTTCTCATGATGACCTTTTGCATGTGGCTCTCTTCCTTGTCCTCCTTGCTACTGCCTACTCAGATCATGGTCCCTACAATCTTCTTTCATTCCGGGCTGATCAATTTTTTACAATATTAATCCTGAGATCCAGTTTCCCCATCAGGGCATATGACCTGCTGTTATATTAAGGATTCTTTATCCAGCATCCTCAATTTCCTGATTTTCTTCTTGTCCATGACAGGAGACTCTTGCTCTTGATGATTGTTTTGTGGCCCAATTAAGAATTCTCATTTATGTTTGCCATTGTTATATAATTCTCATAACCTCTTGGCTTATATCATTCTTAATTCTTCTCTAAAGAGCTTATCCCATTAGATTTTGAGATTGATTCCTCTGAAATTGGAGCTTAATTGATTTCAGAGTGCATAGTGTCAACTATCATGAAAAAGTCCTACATCCCCCCTCTCATCCAGCTCATATGTCGAATTCTGAGTCACAGTACCAACAGCTGCTCAATAGTTTGTCTGATCAAGATCTTCAGCTCTTCCAGTGGATGACTTGATCTGCACGCTGGAACCTTTTCTATGGTCCTTCCAAGACTCATACTTCTGTCAGGTACCAGTGGCTAGTCCTTTTATGAAATTACCAGAAATGGTAACCAAGACTTTGAAACCAGGTTAGCAATTGTCTTAAAATGACTCGCAGTTAAATTTTCCTCTGTCATCAATTCCAGAGTTAGATTTTGAGACTCTCCTGAAAATGGCTCCTTTTGCAGATACTCCTAACATTATCATCAAGCCTCCAAAAATATGCCTTTTGCTCTTGATTGTTCATTCCTC